>JAJJWW010000858.1:0-41110 GCA_023531295.1 Papaver armeniacum | reverse complement strand
AATTTAGTTTGTTGTTTCACTGAGAGATAGGCAGAGAAATTGAGAAATTGAAGAGCTGATTTTGAGAGATGAAGAGGATGATGGCTGCTGCCGTGAATAGCAAATGAAGAATAATGGCAAGGGTTCGTTTTGATGTTGTCGGAGAAAAAAGGGGATCTGAGGAATGTGACTGTGTTGAATCTGATGGAAAGAATGGCGACTTTAATGGAATCTGAGATGTGCTTGTTCAGGTTAGAGAGATCTCTGAGTCTAAAACAAGAAAGCAACAACGAATTTTATGAAGCTTTCTTTGCCGAGAAGGAGATCGAAGAATTGAATCTGAGATAAAGGTTTGTGAAGAACTGAAGTTCAGGTTAACTTATTTGAGATGAAATCGATCCTAGTGGCAATTTCATGAGTCTGGATGTGATGATTATTGAGAAGAAATGGAGAAATTAGGGGTTTGAGGAGATTGAGATGTGAATTTAGTTCTGCTAGGGTTAATTGAAGATGGGTTAAACTCGAGTGAGTTTGGTTTGATTTTGATGAGAATGAATTGGGAACTTAGGGTTTGGCTTTGTTATGCTCGAGGTCGACTGAAGAAGAACAGAAGATGGTGGTCATTGTAATGGGTGAGTTTAACAGTGCAAGTCTAGGCTTTGATCTGGTGGTGATTGAGGTGAGGCTGGTGGCATCGAGAGCTTGGCAGAGTGACTTGAGGATGTGGTGACAATGAAGCAGCTGTTGTGTTGGTGATGCAGGCAGCTCAATGAGGTGATTATGGAGTCAGTAGTATGGCTTGAGATGGTGGATGTAGTGGAGCTTGTTTGTGGCTCAGAGCAGGAAGGCTGGAGCTGTGATGTTGGCAGGCTCTGGTGATGAGCCAGGTGCAGTTACAGATAGGGTTAGAAGCAGAGTTGAGCTTGGTATTGCAGTGATGAAACTGTGGGTGTAATGTGCAGCTGGAGGTGGTCTGTAATGGGTATTGCAATGTAAGTGAAGATTCAAATGGTCCAGGGCAATGAATCGATGGCGAGTGGTCAATAATGGCAAAGAACAAAAGGAGATGATGCTTATGCCCCGTGAACTGAGGTTATGGAGTTCTTTGGAGCTGGTTGTGTTGATTGTTTGAGCTCAAGCTGAGCTGAAATCCTACAGCAAAGGGAAGGAGCATGTGGCAGTGGCAGCCGTGAACTGAGCTGTAGCTCAGGCTAGTAAATGGAATTGGAGTTGGTGCTAGGATGACCTGAACTGCATCATTGCAGGGTAATTCTGGTGGAGTTAGTGTTGGTGGTGATGGACTGGCAATGGTTGCAGGGAGCAAGCAATGGTGCTGTGTTGAGCTGCAACAGATGGAGTGCAGGCTATGGAATACTGGTGGTGACAACGAGTTGCAGGCCAATATTGCAATGCTAGTGGTGGTCTGAGGTTGAAGGGGTTTACTGGTATGTATTGCTGCAGGACAACAAATGGCAGAATGGCAAGTGACAGGCTGTGTTGCAGTTCAATGGATTGTGTGTGATTAATGGGTTTTGAGTATAAGGGAATTGGCAGGGAGTATGGCCTGGGTTTGGTAGAATGAAGAAGCACTTGTGTGCACTGAAACTGTGGCCTGAGCTGAACCTGATGGGAGTAGTTGAAGTTGCAGGAAGGTGCAATGTTGCAGCAGTGGTGGTATGAATTATAACAGAGAGAGATGGAGGCTGTTGGTGCAGAGATGGAATTACAGGCCTTGCATTTGGCCTGGGATTGTGCTAAGGATTCCAATGAAGCTGCAGTTGGTGGGTTATGCATAACAGTCTGCAATGATGGTGCTGCTATTATGGGTTGTGGAATAGATGCAGTGATGCACCATCCTGGTGCAAGACAGCATTTAGCCCTTTGCAAATGGTTAGGCCAGAGTGACTCAGCTGAACCAGATGACTGGTCTGAGTAGTTATCAGACTCGGCTGGACAGTGACCCGGTTTGACTCAGCAACTCGACCCGAGTTGACCCATTGACCCGCCAGTCCTGACCCGTTGACCCGGTGACCGGGCGGACTTTTCCGGTCATCGGAGCTGTTTTCCGGCGACTTTCCGGCCGATTTCCGGCCACAATCCCAGACTTCCGGCGACCGTTTTCGGGGCGTATTTTCTACACGGGTTTCTCATTCTTATGGGCTTGGTGGATTCTCACCTAATGGACTTTGAAGACTAGACCTAATTTTAGAAGTTGGTGAAAGCTATAAAAGGGAAGGTCTTCTACAACATAGGAGATATCTTTTTGCTTGGAATTTTTGGGAGAGCCACTTTTGTTTACGCTTCTAGGGTTTGGTTTTGTTCTTCTTCTTCCTTGTTTGATTATTGAATATTGATGATGATGAACTCCATAGATATGAGTAGCTAAACATCTTATTGGTTATGGGATAAAAGTTGATTTCTCAACATGCTTTTGATTCAATGAATTAGTTTTGTCTCAGTAATTATTGTTTGTGATTCACAATTAATAGTGTTATAAGATTTGAAAACTTGTTAGGTTGAGTCCGGAATCAATCCGATTTGTGTTCATCTCTAGAGCTATATTAGGGTTTTCAATACGAAACGTTGTTTATCCCTGATTCTAAGTAGCATAATTGTGGTTAGAGCTTGTAGTGATATATCCTACTAGTCACAAGTGAATCATAACTTTTGTTAAAACGTCTAGTGCTTTTACACATTCGTTTGCATTGATGAGTCTTATTCCATAAATCTTAATGCTTTTAGGGAGTTAAACTTAATTGTGCTTTTACACTTTAGGTTGCTTTCGACGAAGAATTCACATATGCATCTTTTAATGTGGTTGTGATGAAAACAGGGAATTAACGGGTTATACTTGCGATCAAGATATCCTAGGACTTTTAATAAATACGAGATTAAAATACCAATTCTAATCATTGATGAAAATACATGTTTGTGAATGATACCATCCCTTGACCAATATCTTCTCCTTATTGATTTCTCGAATTACTTACTTTGCTTTTAATTACTTTTATTTGCTTAAATACAACAAACATACCTTGGGTTACTTTAGAAACTAAAAGTTTATAACAACAAACGCCTCTCTGTGGATACGAACTCTTTCTTATCGAATACTATATTTATATCTAGTTGATTGGGAAAGTGAAATTATATTTGACGGATTGACAACCGACCAACCTTCACATCCGATTGCAATGATGATAACACCACTCTCACAGCATCCAATAGAAATGTCTTCCGTTCCTCGTCTTTATTTTCTTGGTTCTTCGTCTTCGGCTTCAACTATTGATGATAAACTCTCGAACTTCGTAATTCCTTGACAATTTGTAACATTTTTCTTCAAAATCCTTGTCGCTTGAAACTTCCTTATAGATTTTCTTCCCCACGGCTTATTAAATAAAAATAAAAACAATGATAAATTTTTCTCTTGTCTCATTTTTTTTTTCTTTTCTTTTTTCAAATTTTTTTTTTTATTCAATTTTTTTTTGTAGACAATAGAAATAAAATACAAAACAAAGTGAAAATAAAACAAACCGCGCCGTGGGAGAAGTATTTTACCGCTTAATTCTTCACAACTTGTATCGCCTTAAAATCATAAACTTCAACAATTCTCACCTTTTGATTTTCTTTGCTCTTGTAAATAAGTCTTCATACTTGGATATCAAATTATGCTCATTGTAATGTAAGTCTTCAACATATATGTAAAAATCTACTCATTGTATGTTGCTTTACTTGAATTTGAAATTTGCTCTTTTCCTCGTTCCGTTGCTAAACCTTGAACGTCTTCAACTTTCCTTGTAGATTTTTATGTCGCTCCTTGTTGATGATGATGGTGTTTCTATGACCCGTTGTTGTCGAGAGAGGGAATGGTACTAACTGCAAATCGAACTACAAGAAGGAGGCTTTCATCTATAGACGTCACCCTCATGATTGACGAAATTAGCACTCAAGAGATCAAAGAGTAGTGCTGAAAATTGGTGTGAAGTTGGGTAGCTCACCATTCTACCCGGAATTAACGTACGGTGACACACACTCAAATGAAAGCTCTTTAGTTAGATGGAAAAATTTGGTCGGTGCCTCACATGATATAAATACGGGTAGTCTCCACTAATGATTGATCATCAACTCTAATAATGCATTTCTCCCTGCACCTAATTTGCATCACCGGCATGATTAAATCCATTATTTAACACTCTAACAAGCAAGAAATCCGAATGTAGTTCCCTAACACTTCCAAGTTCAGTTATGTCGGTCAGAATCTCTATGTAAACATACCTAGAAGTATGCTAGTGACTCTAAAATCTCTAAAAGTTGAAGGTTTTTTTTTTTTTTTTTAAATACATGCTTAACCACTCCCCCACACTTAAACCTTACATTGTCCTCAATGTAATTGAATCGTCCTAGTAAAGTCAAGGTGGGAAATTTTAACATGATATGGAACAAGAAAAAGAAATAACAAAAACCAAAAGGATAAGAAATACAAAACCTATGGGTTGCCTCCTATGAAGCGCTTGTTTTAAAGTCGACGGCCCGACTTAGCTCTTGTAAGATTCATTCCCCATATACTAACAATCTGAAAATTTGGGGATCCACCCATAATACCTGTTTTGAAAACAATAACTCCATACAAATATTAGCACAAGAAAACAATAGTGAAATTATCGCTCGATAGAAATTTCCCCCACACTTATTCTCGTCCACACTCGTAAGTGTATAAAGAACATAGAATTTGGGAACTTCCATGTATTCCTCTTGGCAAACCTGCATAGTGTTAGAATCAAGTGTTTCCAATGGTAGATATCTAGAAACAAAGTCAAACATAAATACTTTTGAAGCACATACATTCAAACCAATACGAGGTAAAGGAGAAGAATCAATATGCAAAGGGTTAGACAAACCTTGCACAATCTCTTGTTTTGCGGAATCCTCTTCATCCTTAGAGAATTCATGTGAATTACTTACCTCTTGTATATCGTGGTCCTCTATCAAATCTTGCAACCATTCGTCGTTATTGACTACCATAACCAAAGTCTTGGCATCATTAAAATCATTGGCAAGTTCAATTGGGTCTTCCACAAAATCAATCAATTTGGTTTCATTATCGAGCATCATCTCTTCAACATTTTCATCATCGGAATCGGGCCATTCACTAAAATGATTTTCATCAGTATAAATTGTAAGATCTTCTTGTGAGGGTGTGATGAGTGCTAAATAGTGCATATTTATACACCTTTTTATTGGCATTTTACTCATCTTTTGCGCTTATAAATCATATATTATCCCAGATTCTGTGTTTTCCTTGTTTTCAAGAATAAATATTTGTATTAATTAATTTTGTGTTTTTAGGTAATAAATAAAGCTCGGAGAAATCAAGGAGCCAAAAGAGCAAAGAAGTGGAGTCGAGCATCTATGGAGCAGATAGCCAAAGCCCGCGCGCAAATCAGTTGCAACCCAACAAGGAAGACATGGGCTAAAGCTACCCACAACCCGGATCCGAGTCCGTCTCATTCGGCCGTTAGATTCGATCTATCCTAGATCCGACGCTTTCGCTCCAACCGCGTGCATCGAAGATAGTGTTCCCGCTCAACACTAGATCAAGCCAAAACCGCTTACCTTCCCGAGCCGTTGAGATTTCTTCCCCACGATCCAACGCTCGCCGCGTCCTTCCCATCGTTCCTTCTCGTGCCCGCCTCACACCCTAGTTGCCTATACCTACACCATCGACAAAACCCATCAACCTAACCCTATTTTCATCTTCTTCTTCTCCCCTACCTCCGCAACTCCCTCTCCCCCCGACCGTCTCTGCCACACCACTCCGCCACCACCTCTCCTGTCACCATCATCCCAACAACTATCATCAGTACCACCTTCGCCACCCTTGTTTCACACTTCTCCATCTTTAGCTTCTAGATTATGGTAGAAGCTAGGACTGAGACGAGTGAAGCTAGGGTTTTCACCAACCCCAGCATAGAGTTCGCAGTAGCCGATTGACAAAGGAGGAGAGGCGATTCAGAGAGTAGAGGGTATGGGTTTATTTTAATATTTAATTTTGATTTTGAGAATTAGGGTTTGAGAGTTTTGGGAATTTATTGGCATGTATAAATAGAAGAAGAAACTGAGTGTTAGGGTTACGCATGGATTAGCCAGAGCTGTCAATTAGTCTTAATTTGTGTCTTGTTATGTTTTAATTTTAATTCTCAGGGTGTGATGAAACCCCTGTTCTTCATGATAAAGCATGTATGTTGGCTTGCTTCCTGTTATGTGCTAATATGTTAAGACTAGTAGTTAATTATGGAGTTTACAAACTCCGTGATGAGTGGTACCGTAAGAAGACCACTCATACTAGGGGTGAGTTAACAAAGTTAGTTAGTGAATGTCTAACCAAGACCTTCAAGGAAGGCACAAGATCATTGCTCAACCTACATTGCCTCGAGCATGAGGTCGGGTGGTGGATTCACCACCCCTGATAGCTTTCTATCTATTACAATTTATCTCACTGCCTTAGTTTAGGATCACATTACCTCATCTGCCGTATCGGCAACAAACAAAACACCTGCTGTTACATTACCTCACTTAGAACTCGCAGTTTGCAAGCCTTAGATCACTAAGCACACCCTCGTCTCTGTGGATCGACTCGCACCTGCCCTGTGCTGCAAACCAGACACCGTGCACTTGCGGTATCACCGTAGGCTATTAAATTTACCCATTTCTCGGGCCTACCAAGTTTTTGGCGCCGTTGCCGGGGACTTGGCGTGTGCCCTGTGATTCATTGCGTGCTTTACTGAGTTTCATTCTATTCCCTGTATATATTCACCTTGCATTGCTATTAGCCCTGTGTTAGTGTAGTGTAGCTGTTAATTTTATCATCCCTGTTTAAGTTGTCTATTTACTTTTCATCCCTGTTAGTGTAGTATAGCTGGTACTTTAATATAACTTAGGTTAATCACCTTGTTTTATAGTTTGCACTCTAATCTCCAAAAAAAAAAAAAAAAAAAAAAAAAAAAAAAAAAAAAAACCCACTTGTCAATCTTAGTATCATTGCTTTGCATATTTGTGCTATTGGTAAATCTTGATCCCTCCGATACCCAAACATTCCCTTGTGATGATCAATTGATTCTCAGGCTTGGGTGGGTATCCGTCCCCGATCTTTCCGCCTTCTTTGTGAAACTCGAACTCCTTCTTTGAGCTAACAGTGCAACCAAGGCTGAGCCAACCAAGGCATAACCGTGTGCCGCAAACTTGAGATGCATCCTACCCGTGGCAGTGCAACTCTGTCATTGCAAGCCGTTAAGGTGAGGCAACCCTGGGAAAGGCGGGAGGCGCATAAGGTGCAATTGAGCAAACCCCGCGACTTGTAAGGTGAGTGGTGCCTTGCGCTAGTCTGTGCTTACCTGTGCTGATAAGCCAGTAAAAGTGTGTGAGACCTTGTGTTGTGTGCTGTTAAACCTTGTACTGGGCCTTGATATCTGCTGAGATTTGTCCACCGCTGCGTGCCTTACCTTGCATTGGTCTGTGCTCAACTCCACCCCCCCAGTCAGTCGAGTTTGAGCTAGGCTGATTGACGTCGACCAAATCTGCCCATTGTCTTTGTGTATTAATATTTTTGTACCTCTTGCATTGGTTAACCGGTAGTCGTAATTGAGCAAGTCTTGCTCTCGTAAACCCCGAGCTCAACCTTTGTGCAAACCCCGAGCTTACGAATCCGCAAGTTCAGAACCATCTGTGCATACATCTCGTGAACCCCTTGTCAACCAGGTGACTTGTGTGCACCGAACTACCCCGAATCTGCCCTGGAAATATTTGCATGCTTGTGATATTTGCAAACTGTGACAAATCTATGCTTAGCTTTGTACCTTGTATGCCATTAGCCTCGCGATTTGAGCAACCTGAAGCTCTGATTATGGTGAAAATCTCAAAATTTTGCTTGATGTCAACTACACTTGTTGACTCTGAGTGAGCTGAGCTGAGTCTGAATAGAAAATTTTAACTCAGCTGAGTGAAAGTCTGAGTGGAGAGCTGAGTGAGTGAACTAGTCTTGTTCACCGAGTTGAACCTACGAGTTGAGTTGACTCCCTATATCGCCGAGTCAATCCTAACTCAACCGATTCACCGAGTTGAATCGATTTTCATTTTTCATAATTTGGGCTTACACCAAACCGAGCCAAACTCAACCTAAGCTGGGCTTGCACTCTGCACAACCGGGGCCCACAATCATACCTGGGCTACAAACAGCTAGAGCCCACAAAAAGATAACCAAAACTCAACCCACAAACTTAGGCCTACCTGGGCTTTGCAAACAACTGAGCCCACAACATCACTAGGCTATACTCATTCAATTGCTGGGTTACACTTAGACCTACCTGGGCTTCAAACAACAAATCCCAAACAAACCAAAACCCACATAAACCAAACTTTCCCACACAAACCAAATGAAACCCAACAAACCAAAAACCCAATAAACCAAACTTAGTCCACTTCACTGGGCTTTGAGTTCAATTTGAGTTGATAAATCATGTCAGGATATTGGTCTGCATCTGGGGATGGAACAAATAAATCCCTTAGAGAGCTTGCTTACGGGCACCTTTCACAAGATGAACACCCCACATACCATAGTGACTTTAGGGAACTTTATGGGCCTTCTCAGGGCCCTAATCTCACATACCCTAATCATTATGATCACATACATCATCCACCACAGGTTGAAAATGAACAATTTTCTCATACCCGATCATCACTTTTAGATCAATTAGAAGCTCGACTATCCTGCTTTAAAAAGGCAATCTTTGCTTTAGAAAGGCAATGTCGAATCTAGTTTTTCTAGGCAATATGAAATGCATGCTTGCACCTTATGTGGTGGCTTAGACCACCTGCTGAATCTTGTTATATTTTGCATGCTTTTAGACAGTCTAGGGAAAACCATGATAAACCAATGTACGAAGTGTCTAGAAGTGACTATTGGGACCATAATCAACTTTGCACACATGCATCATTCACCACAGTGGGGAGATGAACAATTTTATACTCCCCAACTCCTAGTTTGCAATCAACAATGGAAACACTCATGGAGCAAAACGCTAGGCTTGAAATGAATGCAATGCATGACCATCCACATAGCAACATGTCTAAGCATCCCTTCTCTAGTGAACCTTTTGCACAACCATATCTTGAATATGAACCTAATCTAGAGGTCAATGAGTACACTAGAAATGCTACAATTGTGAATGGAGAGATGAATTTTTGCTATGATGATGATGAATATGATATGTTAGAAGAGCATGTGCATCTTTGAAAATATGATGGAATCTTTTGGTTCAGAGAGACGTTAGGCGTCTCTTCTGTGAACCCTATGAATGATACTTCTTCTAACATTCATAAATGTGATCTTAACTATGAGCTTAGTTTTGTGAAATTCTTGATGAATGTGAGCATGCTTCACAACTTGTTTGTGACTTAAGACAGATGAATCTTCATTGACACTAATGTTCTTTTGGATCAAGATATTATTTCTGTGTCTGATTCCCTGCCCATGTCGCAATATGTTGTCTCCTCTGATGAATTTGACATGGGAATTGATGAATTGCCCTGTGAAAATGACCATGATTTACCCACTCCTTACCTTAGGAAAGAGTGTGACGGTGCAAATGATTTGATACATGAAAATAACGTAGATGTACCTAACCTCTCTCCTGAGTCACAAATTGATACTCCTCCACCAAACCTAGGTGTAGTTTGTCACAAAATTGCAAAACCAACTTTTCTGAAAATGCCTAACTTAGGCCTAGAGCTTTGTGCTTCCCAAGTCCTCTTGGACTATTTTGCATCAAAGTATAACACTTTTAAAGAGCCACAGTTGGAATGTGTATGTCTGCCTGTTCTTAGCAAAACTCACTTTGAGTTAGACCTTTTGCATGACGTACCTTTAAAATTGCAAGATTTTGTGCTCCCAAACACACCCGTTCACAAGTTTAGGTTTGGGGGAAACTCATTCCCATTTGCAGTCTTACTTGCACTCTCATTTTATTTTTGTGTAAGGTCATTGATGTTTGTATATATTTTCTATTGGGTTGATCCTCAACTCTTTAGATTGTTAGTTTATGGTGAATTTTTGTATATAATCCAAAAGAGGGACTTGTTAAATTTTTCTTTTCTTGATTCGGTTGAGTCTTCTTGCACATATATTATGCTAATCCGATATGATCTCCGTTGAGAATATTGGATTCTAGCCTTGACGAATGAAGCTCAACCTTGCTCCCGCCGACATACCTAATCTCTTCCCTTTATCTTTTCAAAGATAGTTCTCATGGTATGTGACTGTTTAATTTTTCCTATCTGTTGACACATTGAGGACAATGTTTGATTTAGGTTTGGGGGTGTGATTTGCATTTAGAGTTTTTAATCTTTTATTTCACCTTTATTTTCAAAAAAAAAAAAAAAAATCTTTTTGTAAAACCTCCAACTTTTAGAGATTTTAGAGTCACTAGCATGCTTTTAGCTATGTTTACATAGAGATTCTGACCGAAATAACAGAACTTGGAAGTACCTAGAACACAATCGGGTTTCTTAGTTGATTAGAGCGTTAAAGTTGGATTTAACCATACCGGAGGGCGAATTAGGTCCTGTTTAGATATTCGGTAGTAGAATTGTGATCACCCATAGTGGAGACTACCCATTTTACATCAAGCGAGGTACCGACCTTCACTCTTTGTGACTTTCTAGAAAAGCTTTTAGAGTGTGTGTCACCGTACGTCAATTCCGGGTAGGAATGGTGAGCTACCCAACTTCGCACCACGTTCAAAGACTACTTTTGATCTCTTGAGTGCTAATTTTGTCAATCATGAGGGTGACGTCTAAAGATGAAAACTCCTTCTAAATACCGATTTGTAGTTAGCATCATTCTCTCTCTCAATCAAAGAAGACCCATAGAAACACATCATCGTCAGCAACCGGAGCAGAATCAGAATATGGAAAGAAAAGTTGAGATAGTCCAAGGTTTATATGCAACAAAACGAAGAAAAGAAAAATGAGAATTAATGAAGTTTATGAAAAATTGAGTTTACCGTTTTATTGTAACTCAAAAAAAAAAAAAAAAAAAAAAAAAAAAAAAAATTTCAAGTTTTTGTAAAGTTCAGAAGTTCGTCATCAATAGTTGAAGACCGAAGACCGAAGATTGAAGACGTTTCTATGGTTTCTTATGAGAGAGTGATATTAATTGCCGATCGGGTGAAAAGGTAGTGAGTACTCCCACCCTTGCTAATGGTTGATTTCCTTCCTTAGAGATCATCAGAAAAAGATTCTTTTTGTCCACACTTTTGTGGAGTCTCAGATTTTATTTAAGGTTATCCTTCTTACCTACAACGTGTGCGGATTTCTCTCTTTAATCCGCCGCACACATGAGAGACTAAAAAGCGATCTTTTTGAGTGCAATTATCATAAAACCCTAATGGTGAGGCAGAAGTCGAGGCTTATGATCACAATCGAATCCGAATTCTTTCATATGGTATGGTTACTTCTCGCTCGCACTTAAGGATGAGAATGCGTTCTTCGATAGTTCTAACCACATTACTAGCATGCGAAACTCTATGTCCTCATAGCTTCTTGGAGGCTTGAGACTCTTTTACACTCAAGTTGGAGAAGGTTTTGTGGGTACACCTCTTGTAAACCGTCACGAGACTACAACTCGTCCACTAGGGACACCTAGGGGTTTAAAGGCTTAGTGCATATGCTAAATGCATTCGAGAGACTGCGACAGGGGTATAGTTAGGATTTCGTCATTTCTGTTTCACTTGAGGACAAGTAAAATTCGGAGTTTGGGGGTATTTGATGAGTGCTAAATAGTGCATATTTATACACCTTTTATTGGCATTTTACTCATCTTTTGCGCTTATAAATCATATATTATCCCAGTTCTCGTGTTTTCCTTTGTTTTCAAGAATAAATATTTGTATTAATTAATTTTGTGTTTTTAGGTAATAAATAAAGCTCTGAGAAATCAAGGAGCCAAAAGAGCAAAGAAGTGGAGTCGAGCATCTATGGAGCAGAGATAGCCAAAGCCCAAAAACCGATTGCAACCCAACAAGGAAGACATGGGCTAAAGCTACCCACAACCCGGATCCGAGTCCGTCTCATTCAAAGCCGTTAGATTCGATCTATCCTAGATCCGACGCTCGCTCCAACCGCGTGCATCGAAGATAGTTGTTCCCGCTCAACACTAGATCAAGCCAAAACCGCTTACCTTCCCGAGCCGTTGAGATTTCTTCCCCACGATCCAACGCTCACTGCGTCCTTCCCATCGCGTTCCTTGCTTTGTGCCCGCCCACACCCTAGTTGCCTATACCTACACCATCGACAAAACCCATCAACCTAACCCTATTTTCATCTTCTTCTTCTCCCCCTACCTCTGCAACTCCCTCTCCCCGACCGTCTCCCCGCCCACAGCCACTCCGCCACCACCTCTCCTGTCACCATCATCCCAACAACTATCATCGCACCACCTTCGCCACCCTTGTTTCACACTTCTCCATCTTTAGCTTCTAGATTATGGTAGAAGCTAGGATCGAGACAGTGAAGCTAGGGTTTCACCAACCCCAAAGATAGAGTTCGCAGAGGCAGATTGACAAAGGAGGAGAGGCGATTCCGAGAGAGTAGAGGGTATGGGTTTATTTTAATATTTAATTTTGATTTTGAGAATTAGGGTTTGAGAGTTTTGGGAATTTATTGGCATGTATAAATAGAAGAAGAAACTCAGTGTTAGGGTTACGCCCGGATTAGCCGTAGTGCATCAATTAGTCTTAATTTGTGTCTTGTTATGTTTTAATTTTAATTCTCGGGGTGTGATGAAACCCTGTTCTTCATGATAAAGCATGTATGTTGGCTTGCTTCCCCATTATGTGCTAATATGTTAAGACTAGTAGTTAATTATGGAGTTTACAAACCCGTGATGAGTGGTACTTGTAAGAAGACCACTCATACTAGGGGTGAGTTAACAAAGTTAGTTAGTGAATGTCTAACCAAGACCTTCAAGGAAGGCACAAGATCATTGCTCAACCTACATTGCTCGAGGCATGAGGTCGGTGGTGGATTCACCACCACGATAGCTTTCTATCTATTACAATTTATCTCACCGCCTTAGTTTAGGATCACATTACCTCATCTCCGTATCGGCAACAAACAAAACACCCTTTGTTACATTACCTCACTTAAACTCGCAGTTTGCAAGCCTTAGATCAATAAGCACACCCTCGTCTCTGTGGATCGACTCGCACCTGCCCTGTGCTGCAAACCAGACACCGTGCACTTGCGGTATCACCGTAGGCTATTAAATTTACCCATTTCTCGGGCCTACCAGGGTGGTACACCGCATATAACAATAGGTAAGTCACACCCAATCTCCTCCTTTTGAATAGGTGAAGGATCCTTATTATGATCCGGAGTTGGAATAACTTTATCCTTGTTACAATAATTTTCATAAGGTTCAAAATCATCATCGTAACCCATATAATAACTGTTGATGGTGGATTTTCATTCAAGGTTGAGTTTGTAAAAAACCAGAAAAATCATGCGCTGACATCTTGTAAAAGATAAAGCCATTTATAAGTGTTGGATACTCCCTCACTTAATTCAGCCTTGTATTTCCTGTACTCATTATCAGTGTGGCATGATGATCGAGTGTTACTCTTATAGAGTAACACGAACCTCCAAGCACTATAATGAATCATTATCGGTGTGGCATGAGACCGAGTGTTACTCATACGGTGGTAACACGAACCTCCAAGCACTATAATGAAACCATGTACGAAATACCCGTACATGTGCCGATTCTCGGTGTGTTATACTAGCCCGAGCCCTCTCGGTGTGTTATACTAGCCCGATTGAGCCCCTCTCGGTATGTTATACTAGCCCGATTGAGCATCCGGGACTTGATCAGTATCGGTCTCCTGATATGATCTCGATCGCAGTCATCCAACTCCACAAGCATGATTGGATGACCACGATCAATTCCATCACCCTAAGCATGGTATGGAATACCCACGGCCTTAGCTTGCCGTGATATGATTCGATCGCAGTCATCCAACTCCACAAGCATGATTGGATGACCACAGATCAATTCCATCACCCCCAAGCGGTATGGAATACACACGGCCGACCCCGCATGGTCGACCATTGGCCTTTGCTTGCCAAGAAACCGTCCATACCAAGCATTATGGGCGGAAAACCTAAATTAGGGTTTGCGGCATATTACATGTGCCGCAAAACGGTCTCAACCATCCATCTTCGCAGGTATATATGGAGGGTGTAGATGCAGAACTCAAAGGGCCGGAGCATGTCGACACAATCACCATGTGACCGCCTACACACTTGACCAATCGGTCAAAACCAACCATGGTTGGTTATAACACATTCGTCCGCCTGAAATAGCATGGTCGCGCGGCTTTGATTAGGGTTCAAGCCATCACGCGCGTCCATCTTCTCCGGCACGAATGGAGGGTCACAGATTAGATTAAGCAGTCCGGTCATACCAAAGATGACCACCGTGGGCCCATCTACCTCTTCATGCGGTCGGCCAAGGCATATCACGCCTGGCCAATCCAAAACGCCCGCTCAAACATGCGTGGATACACTTCCCAAATTGCAAATCGATCTCGACCACTCAACTTCACCGGACGAATTGGATGGCTTAGATCACGTTTTCATGGGACGGTGAGACATGGGCGTGAACATCAGCCTACCATCTTCACGCCAAACCAACCGGCCAGACCGACCAAGCTAGGTCGTCTTGGAAAACGCGCCGGAAAAGAGTATGGCGTGCGGCTTCTTGCGGTATCAAACTCTTATCGCAAAATCGATCTCGACCACTCCTCTTTGCCGGTCAAATTGAGTGGCCCCGGATCGCGCTTTCGTGAGGGAACGGAATACGAGGCACCTACACCATCATGCCGTCTACACGCATGTATGGTCGGTCCTCTCCAAAATCCTTCCCATACTTGGTTTCGACCAAGCTGAAGAGTGATGCTTGCGCACCTCTTCAAAAAACCTAATATTCATTAACGGTCGCAGATGAGTGTCTCAAAGCTCATCTCATCCATCCAACTTCACCAGCTTGGTTATACACAACCCCGGTCAGAGTCAATTGGTCGATAAGGCGTCATTACCCATCGCCTTACCACACCACAATGCGGTACTCGCATAAAATACACACGATACTTCACAAGTATCGACTTTCTCAATAACGCAGTTATTCAATTCAGCATTACATGCTATCTTTCGTGGATCCACGATCCACATTCCAGACATCAATCATGTCACAAACTGGGGGATACATACTTGGGTATTGGTCTGGCGGTTTACAGCGTGCAGCGTGCAACGCGCCATCACAAGAACGTGTTAGGAAGTCATGGGCGGTTAGAGATGAACAGAGAAGTGGGCAAGACTGGTCGTGTATCACCGACACACAACTCCACTACTCCATCATTCCACTACCTCCACTTCCCACGAGAAACGTGAATGAGGCTCAATGACTTGTATAAATAGGTTCTCCGCCCTATTTCAAACAAGAGACAGAACAACACAAGTTCAATCGACAGAAACCAAGTGTTAATACAAAAAACCGTATTCAAACACCCAGAGCCTGCTTGCATCAACCGTAAGCTTGCTCATCTTTCTGTCACAAGTCATAAGCAAGCCAACACCTTCACAATCTCAACACCTTCTTCGCTTCCCTCCCTAAGATCAACCCCATCTCCTTCACTTTGTGACCGAAACAAGTCTGGAACGGCCATTTCTTGGTTTAGGCCGGACTTGCACAGATTGATCTCTCGAATCTACAAGCACTCACCGCGCAGTGCATTTGTTGAAGGTTTAGATTCATTCCTCATCCACACCCCAAATTACCAAATTCTGCAGGAGTAGTTTTCACCCATCAACAATTGGCGACCACAGTGGGAGATTGATCTCTCGGTTACAAGAATCGAATTCTCGAATTGTTTTCGTCTCACGATGTATCCTCACTCGGAATTCGCAGGTGGTTCGAGATATCATGGGAAGCATAGTTAGAATGCTTTGGAGGATGTCTTGGCAAATCAAGTCGGTATCACCGGATAGCGAGAGCGAGACATTTCGCCTTTTGAATGATATGGCGGCACGATTACAAGAAGCATCGACAGGCATCCACTCGGGCAATGCAGAATCTTTAACCAGGAGTCACATCTTTACCGGTGGAGAAGCAAAAGGGCGCGCAACCGCAGGAGACCCAGGGAAGATGAACAACATGGTCCGGTCAACAATGGAGACCCGATGCAACTCCACAGGAGAGGAGACTTATCCAGAATGCTACGATGTCTGCCAGATAAAGAAGGGGAACCTGCAGCCTATGGAGCCTTGCCGGAGGAGGATTTATACCTCAAAGCTCTTGCCGAAGCCCTAAGACTGTCCAATCCGCGTCGGCCTTCCAACCAATCAAGAAACGCTTGAGGAAGGAGAAATCAATCAAGAAATGCCCGAATACGAGAGGATGGGAGCGTTCAATCCGGTCACTCGGCAGTGACATTACGACACCTTCTACATCCCTCTACTTAGGAAGATAATCCGCAGACATGATGGCGCTCGCAAGTCTTCCAACTTCATCTCCCCGTTCCATATCAAAGCCACGGGAGACATCGCAACGCCCGCTAACGCAGAAAAGCTGGACACAAGGTACTTACATTTCCCTTCCCAATGAAGAAGATTCTGAGCTCTGAGACGTGGGTGCGAAACGGAGAGATAAAGCTACCCCCGATACGGCGCCCACCTACTTTGGTCAAGGAGTAATGGACCCGGCAATCTTGTCATTACCACCGGTCCCTTCATCACCCCACCAGTGAGTGCAACGCTTTGAAGCGCATTGTTCAGGAGAAGCTTGGCTCAGAGGGATAGCTTTGAGAAGTTAGTGCGGAGGATTTTCTTGGAGAGGCTACTCCGGTTTGATACAAATGAGGCTTCAAAAGCAAGTAAGTTCTACTCAACAATTTTACAAGAAAGATAGTTTAGAATTCACTGGGGACTTAGCATCCCACACGTGGAGAAAGAGGCTCAGTAATCAAACACCATGTCTGTTTCATTCATGCTTTCCTTTCACACAACGTTTGCAACTTCATGTGACATGTGCAATCATTCATGACCAAGATGCAAATTTCATTTAAAATAACCTCTTTCAGAAAAAATCATTCACCAAACTATCTCAAAATGAACCAATTCAATTACCTATTAATTCAAAACCGGTAGTCAAAGGAATCCTCACTATCACTCAAAAACAAGAGCATCTAAAAGGACAAGTAGGTAGCTACGATCCTTCAAGGAAAGTCCTTCAGCAGCAACTCGTCCTTCTGGGCAAGAGAGACTTTCATCCTTTGAAGTACAACCTGCTTCAACTTCAATTCCTTAGGCAACTTTTCAACCTCTTCTTCCTGGCGAGTAACACAAGATTATACGAAGGGCTCCGTCCTATAATTTACGGAGCTACCGTGGTCAATACACCTTATGCGGCCGTCACTTCTACCACCGGTGCCAGCAGTAGCAGGAGATGTTCCAGTAAGTGTAACACCTCCCGTCACTCGCAGTCGAGCAGCCGCAAATCCCGACAACTCCTCAAGCGTAACGCCTCCGGTAGTCACCCAGGAGCAACAACTTTCACTCATGCATCAGGACGAGGAGCCGGAGGGACGAGAGGAGGACCACCATCCATTACCATTTCAGACTTGATGGAGAAGCCGGAAGTTCTTGCTAAGACTCAAACGGATATGGCCGCAACTCGAAAGAGGTATTTCAGCCACGCGGACCTCGTGGACCTGTTCAAATGAGCGACATCGGATATGAACGGTCCTGTCATGGAGATTCCTACACTGGGACCGATCCTCACAACGATCCTCCCGAGTTCAACAGATTTACTACGAACCGAGACCAAAGTGGATTAGGAAGAGGCATCTCTAGTGGAAAGCTTGTGTGAACTCTTGCGCCTCTCAAAGAATCAACGTGCGAGATGTTTCCTGTAATTAATAAAATAGCTCGGGACGTACACGACTCCTTCACGTCCGTAAGTCTTAATCGCATCGAAAACACCCGTAAATAATGTTACATTTACGAAGACGACATGATGGCAGAAAAAGATCACGACCGCCCTACATGTTACCGCACACATCAAGGGTTCGAGTTCGGAGGGCCCTCGTCGACACAGGAGCATCTTCCAATGTGATTTCTCTCAAGACTCTCAGGACGGCCAAGGTTAGCCCATGCAAGATTGTGCGTCATCCCACCACAATGACGGACTTCGAAGGAAACCAGACCAGCACATACGGTGAAGCTTCAACCCATACTCACACCAAAAGGGGACGCACTTTCGAAGCAAGACGTGATTAGAAGGGGAAGATAATATACCGGCGTCGCTGTTAGCAATTAGCAGGAGAGACCGACACCCAGTCTCTCCGCCCAATGGAATGCTCCAAAAGCGATTCTCCTCTACTGAACATCGACATGTTAGTAGATGCAACCAGCGGACACGGCATGTTCTCCTCCATGGATGGATGTAGCGGCTACAACCAGATAAGGATGTACGAGCGTGACGCAAGGGCATATATCTCACCAACAGCGATACAACCTTCACCTTCTGTAAGCGCTTCCTCAAGGCAAGCAAGGGAAAAACCACCGAGATACAATATCCTGCGTGTCCGCCAACTCCAACTCCAAGTGCCACATGTACGACTCCCGCAATGATGCAACAGCGTTCGAGATATTCCATACCGTGCTCGACAAAAACCACTACGAACAAACCATGTAAACCACGCTTGGGAGATCGAGGCTCGGCATGAAGTTCCTTCACCGTCAGTCAAGGATTTCTTCAACACGAGAAAGATGGTCTGTCAAGAATCATGGAATTCGCAAGGGTAAATCGAACTGGAGAGGAAGCCACTTCAACTCTCCCTCTCGCAGAAGATGCTTCAATAGTCTATTCAAGAGGCGCCTCAATGCTCTCTCCGGGACCCTGTTCACTTTGGAATCCCGCTTCAACACTCTCTCCAGGATCTACCTCAATGTTCGCACTAAACCACTTTAACATCCTCTCGAGTCGTTTCAACACTCAAGCTACATCAATAATCTGCACTCTAAGTTATCTTTGATGTACTCATTGCTTAAACGTACGTCTCATCCATCCTTCATGAGGACCCAGCGGAGCATGAAAAACCCTGAAGTCGATAGGAGGAGGGCTATTCTGTGGAACGGATATTTTCATATAGTTGGAAGGGCGCGGTGAACAACTCATCATCAATGTTCGGCATATCCTTGAAGCTGCCAACACTTCCTGACTTGGTACCAAAGATTATCTCCAGAAGACATCTCAACGGGGATTCTTTTCTTCCACAATGAAATAAAAGGCAGGAGTTAGAACTTGTATGAAAGCACATGAGAGATGTAGTCACACACGGCAAGACACAACTCACATCGGAGCACACAATGGCCGGTCCAAACACCATTCAAGTCCGGTACAAGTTTCAAGACCGGTACAAGTTTTAAGACCGGTACAAGTTTCAAGTCTGGTATTGATTTCAAGTTCTCCGGTATAAATTTCAAGTCTGGTATTGATTTAAAGTCCGGTACAAGCTTCAAGTTCAGTACAAATTTCAGTCAGGCGTATGTGGGTGAGACTCACGTTCAATCAAGCAGACACAACAAGCCCACGTTCGATCAAGCAGGCGCAGTAGCCCCACAAACGAAGCAGGTGCAGCAGTCCGTCGATTAGGCACAACCCCACGATCGAGTGAAGCAGGCGCAATAGCCCCTCGACCGAAGCAGGCATATCAAGGTCGATCGAAGCGAGCAAGACCGACATCATACTAGGGAAATGCTCTCCTATATGCCTTTTGAACGTGACATACTCTAAGGACGGGATGACCCGTCCCTCCCGGGTAACATCTAACTTTGCCTTACAAGTTTTATCTTTAATCTGTCACCATCTCATGCCTACCACACAATGGTGTAACCATTGTGTGCTAAACAGGGGACTTAATGTTGATGGTGGATTTTCGTTCAAGGTTGAGTTTGTAAAAACCGTAAAAATCATGCGCCGACATCTTGTAAAAGATAAAGCCATTTATAAGTGTTGGATACTCCTCACTTAATTCAAACCTTGTATTTCTGTACTCATTATCGGTGTGGCATGATGACTGAGTGTTACTCTTATAGAGTAACACGAACCTCCAAGCACTATAATGAATCATTATCATGTGGCATGAGACTGAAAGTGTTACTCATACAGAGTAACACGAACCTCCAAGCACTATAATGAAACCATGTACGAAATACCCGTGACAGCCGATTCTCGGTGTGTTATACTAGCCCGAGCCCTCTCGGTGTGTTATACTAGCCCGATTGAGCCCCTCTCGGTGTGTTATACTAGCCCGATTGAGCATCCCACTTGACTGTATCGGTCTCCGGATATGATCTGATCGCAGTCATCCAACTCCACAAGCATGATTGGATGACCACAGATCAATTCCATCACCCTAAGCATGGTATGGAATACCCACGGCCTTAGCTTGCCGATATGATTCGATCGCGGTCATCCAACTCCACAAGCATGATTGGATGACCACAGATCAATTCCATCACCCCCAAGCAGGTATGGAATACACACGGCCGACCCCGCATGGTCGACCATTGGCCTTTGCTTGCCAAGAAACCGTCCATACCAAGCATTATGGGCGGAAAACCCTAAATTAGGGTTTGCGGCATATTACATGTGCCGCAAAACGGTCTCAACCATCCATCTTCGCAGGTATATATGGAGGGTGTAGATGCAGACTCAAAGGGCCCGGAGCATGTCGACACAATCACCATGTGACCGCCTACACACTTGACCAATCGGTCAAAACCAACCATGGTTGGTTATAACACATTCGTCCGCCTGAAATAGCATGGTCGCGCGGCTTTGATTAGGGTTCAAGCCATCACGCGCGTCCATCTTCTCCGGCACGAATGGAGGGTCACAGATTAGATTAAGCAGGTCCGGTCATACCAGCATGACCACCGTGGGCCCATCTACCTCTTCATACGGTCGGCCAAGGCATATCACGCCTGGCCAATCCAAAACGCCCGCTCAAACATGCGTGGATACACTTCCCAAATTGCAAATCGATCTCGACCACTCAACTTCACCGGACGAATTGGGTGGCTTAGATCACGTTTTCATGGGACGGTGAGACATGGGCGTGAACATCAGCCTACCATCTTCACGCCAAACCAACCGGCCAGGACCGACCAAGCTAGGTCGTCTTGGAAAACGCGCCGGAAAAGAGTATGGCGTGCGGCTTCTTGCGGTATCAAACTCTTATCGCAAAATCGATCTCGACCACTCCTCTTTGCCGGTCAAATTGAGTGGCCCAGATCGCGCTTTCGTGAGGGAACGGAATACAGGCACCTACACCATCATGCCGTCTACACGCATGTATGGTCGGTCCTCTCCAAAATCCTTCCCATACTTGGTTTCGACCAAGTCAAGAGTGATGCTTGAGCACCTCTTCAAAAAACCTAATATTCATTAACGGTCGCAGATGAGTGTCTCAAAGCTCATCTCATCCATCCAACTTCACCAGCTTGGTTATACAACCCTGGTCAGGAGTCAATTGGTCAATAAGGCGTCATTACCCATCGCCTTACCACACCACAATGCGGTACCTGCATAAAATACACACGATACTTCACAAGTATCGACTTTCTGAATAACGCAGTTATTCAATTCAGCATTACATGCTATCTTTCGTGGATCCACGATCCACATTCCAGACATCAATCATGTCACAAACTGGGGGGGATACATACTGGGGTATTGGTCTGGCGGTTTACAGCGTGCAGCGTGCAACGCGCCATCACAAGAACGTGTTAGGAAGTCATGGGCGGTTAGAGATGAACAGGAGAAGTGGGCAAGACTGGTCGTGTATCACCGACACACAACTCCACTACTCCATCATTCCACTACCTCCACTTCCCACGAGAAACGTGAATGAGGCTCAATGACTTGTATAAATAGGTTCTCCGCCCTATTTCAAACAAGAGACAGAACAACACAAGTTCAGTCGACAGAAACCAAGTGTTAATACAAAAACCGTATTCAAACACCCAGAGCCTGCTTGCATCAACCGTAAGCTTGCTCATCTTTCTATCACAAGTCATAAGCAAGCCAACACCTTCACAATCTCAACACCTTCTTCGCTTCCCTCCCTAAGATCAACCCCATCTCCTTAACTTTGTGACCGAAACAAGTCTGGAACGGCCATTTCTTGGTTTAGGCCGGACTTGCACAGATTGATCTCTCGAATCTACAAGCACTCACCGCGCAGTGCATTTGTTGAAGGTTTAGATTCATTCCTCATCCACACCCCAAATTACCAAATTCTGCAGGAGTAGTTTTCACCCATCAACAATAACGTTTTTCACGCTCTATTCTCAAAGCTCTTTTAGCTTCAAGAATTTCTTCATCCGATGCTAGGCCTTCATCGATTAATTGATAAAACCTTCTCTTAAGTTCCCTCAAACTAGGTTGTTTTACACCAAGGAGATCACAAATAGATTTAGAAGCATAACTATCCTCCCCTCCTAGTGATTGTTCACTTACTTACCCGTCATAAGGTTGTTGATATGTATGAGAATATCCATAAAGTTTGTATCCTAAGGAAGGTTGGAAGTTGCCATAATTTTGAGGTTGAAAACCGTATTGATTATTGTAATATGCTTGCTCTTGTCCACCATACATGGAAAAATGGTACCTGAAATAAGATTCTCAGAAACTAAGTTAGATACGATATAGAATCCAACAAAGCAAAAATAAAGCAAAAAGAAAAATAAAAACAACTAAAATCATTCGCTGCTCCCCGGCAGTGGCGCCAAAATTTGATGCGTGTCGTAACCACAACAAATTAGTGAATATTTTTCCACTCAATTAACAAGTAATATGGTGGTAGTTAAGTTCGTTCCCACGAGGAGCAAGAGGTTTTAGTTGTTTAATTGTCGCAAAAATGGGGGTTTGTTTTATCAAGCAAAAGAAAATAAACAAAGCAATTCAAAGATAAAGTTGAAATCAATAAGAGAGACAAGACCAAGGAATCCTTCTTCGTTGCAAAACAATGAATCAAGTTATGTTCTTTTCCACTTGTTATTAGTCACAGATTATCACCAACCGTAGGTAAAGCAGCTAGATCAGTGCTAAACCCCTAAATCCCTTGTATCACCGAATATGGAAGTTCTCGACTACCAGATTCTATTTACCAAACCACCTAGAAGTAGATCACTCAAGATGTAATTTAAATAAAAGCATTAAGATTTATGAACTTATTAGGTTGATATTAGTAGTTAGACTCTTAGATCAAGGTCTACTTGCTAACGTTGTTTTCACACACAATTGCTCCACGGAATCCCTCCGCAAGGTCTCGTGTTTGCTACTTATGTAAAGAGTCAAGAAACGATTACTTATCCCCTAACTTTCACTAACTTTAGATCAAATTAACAAATCAATTTAGCGTGCACTCTAAACAATCTATCAATCAACCATGAATGTATAAACATTCCTATTAGTAAAAACAAACGATAATCATGTGAAAAACTTCAAGATAGAATTGAAAACAAAACTCAAATCATATGTTAAGAACTAGGAATTCATCCTCAATCAATAATAAAATTAGATACTCATGTTAAGGATTTCACACAAAGAATAAAGAAAAGAGAAGTGTTGTGTGTGTAAAAAGGTTTGTAAGTGTATAGAGAACTTCTCTATTTATGGGCTTCAATGCTCTCCAATCCTCTTGGGAATAGAATCCCTTTCCTTTAGCAATTCAATTTCCAAGTCCAAGTCTTTCTCTAATCTTCCATCTTCTTTTTCCTAATTCAAGCCCAATTCTTCATCCAATTCCAAGTCCAAATCTTCAAACCCATGAGTCTAGAATACTCTTCACAAATTCTTCACATATTAGGTCACCGGAGAAATCCTGGTACCACCGAAAATTGGACGGAAATTTCACCGCCGGTTACCTGAGTTCTGTAGCCGTCGACGGCATATTCTGTCAAGATTCCGTTAAACTTAACGGTCAAACGTAAGGTCTCTGACGGTCAACAAGTCAAGGAAGAAGGGAAGTCAGACACTGAGTCAGCTGCTCTGACTCGGCTAACTGGTCTTATTCAGCTGGATCACTGAGCTGGATCAGTCATCATCGGTCGAGTTGGCTCGCCTGGGCAGACAAATGGATAGAGTTTCCTCTGTTTTTACGACAATTCTCAGGCCGATTTCAGGCCGTTCTTCTCCTGTGACAATCCTAACATTCATCTAGTTTCAAACATCATTCATTCATTTCAGGTTTCAGCTGCAATACTGGCATAGATAACCCAGTCTTCATACCTCCACCAGATTTAATTACACAGACCCATTCATTTCTCCTCTCGATCGTAGAAACCTACATTCTTCCAACAACAAATTGGTTCTCAAACCACAGACCCATTTTATCTTTATACCAAAATCACCACCAAATTCATGCTCTCGATCTGCATCTTCAGTGGCAACACAGAGAACTCGGTTCTTGAGTCAAACCCATTTCTCTTACCACTTCGAACCACCATTCTTGACACAGCAGCATCTCTATCTTCATCTGGTTTACAGAGACAGCAAACCCTAACTTCTCTATCGATTGCAAGATCGGGTCTTGCCGATTTCTCCTGATCTATGAACATCTTGTTCTTCAAACAGATTGTTCCGCACCAAACCCTAACCGATCTCTGATTTCTTAGTTGAAGATTCAAGCTTAACCCCAGCTCTTCTCGATCTGGTTCATCCACATAACCCATCAATTTCTTCCTCTCTGTGTTGTTCAACAGCGACAATACTCTCCATCTCGATCTTCTCTGTGTTCTTCTCATACCCTCGATGTCGATTTCGATTTCCTCCATTTGCCTGGCTGCGCCTCTATTTCTATTTCTCAATTTCATCAAATGGGAAGAACGAAATAAATGTTACACAGTCGATCCCAATTAGGTTTCATGTGGGGACGGCTATTTGCACCCGCTGTGCTAATGGATGTGGACACCCCAGGATAGCCCCATAACCTTAGCTGGCTGTCTTTAACACTCCTCCTAAAGAGAGTTTCCCCTTATCCTTGACTGGGCTCCAGATAGTGTTCTCCCATGAAATGACAATTTTGCCATTTTTACTCAAATCGGTTGATTTCTTCTTCTTTTCTTCTGTGCTACTCCAGAGTACCTAATAACTCAAAAACATGCGTAAAATACATAATTTACATGAAAAAATAGCAAAGAAAGCATAAACTCTAGATAGTAAATACGGTGTATTCTACACCTATCATTGCCAAGGAATCCCTGCTGGTCGCGGAATCAGTTACAGGCGCCACTTTCGACCCTCCATTTTTGACTCCTCATGAAGATCATGTGTTGATCGGATGCTTCAGTGTACCATCTAAGTATGCGGAGTTGTATACCAGAATATGGGAAAGGTATGGTCATATCGCAATAACCAAAAAGATCACCAAATTAGGTTTGCGTTGGTTAAGCGGGTGGAAGAAATATTATCTTCAATTCATGATATGTGCAACGTGATTTGGTCACATCAAGTTTGGAGATGTAATCTCAAGCTGGAAGTTCCACCGAGATATGTGTGTAAACTTTGAGTTTAACGCCTCCTGGTTCTGTGAGGGATTTTCCGAGATCCAAAGGCTGCAGGCTGAAGCGGTTGATGGTCCTTCCGCGGATTTGATTAATCAACATGAGGCAGAAGTCGAGAAGTTGTCACAGGAGTTGAAGCTGAAACAAGCGGCTCTTCAAAGCATGAAGGACATTTTCTCCAAGAAGAACAAGTCGTTGTTAGGCAATTTTCCTTGAATGCTTTTATTTTCTGAACTTCCTTTTCTTAGATTTTTTTTGAAAAGCAAAAGAAACGCCTAGTTTATGGTTTGGTTTTCTGGTTTTTGGATTGATAGGTGATTGTTTCTTATAAGAGTTTTTGGATTATTTTGGAATAATGGCCCTTTGATCAATCAATATGTCAAAATCTGAATTGCGAATGTAGGTGGCAAAGTCATTCGGGAAAATTGTGAAACCGTGAATGTTGCATGAGAAAAGGAAATATATGAAATCTTGGGATGATTGGGTTATCGGCTTCCATTGCAAATGTCAAAACCCCAGACGTAATTCTCCTGAATCCATCTTTTCTTGGACGATGCGCTTCAAAGCATTGCATTTTACTGGTAGGATTATGGAATTGAGAGTTGAATTTGCAACCGAGAGATTAATCTCCCACTGTGGTCGCCAATTGTTTGTGGGTGAAAACTGTTTCTACTAATTTTGGTAATTTTGGGTGTGTGGATGAGAAATGAATCTAAACCCTAAACAATGCACTGCACGGGAGTACTTTTGATTCGAGAGATCAATTTGTACAATCCTGGCCTAAACCAAAAAATGGCCGTTCCAGGCTTGCTTCGGTCACAAAGTGAAGGAGAAGGGTTGGTCTTAGGGAGGGAAGTGAAGCGAATGTTGAGGCCAGAATGGTTAATTCTGAAGATGTGGCTTGTTTTATGACTTGTATCAGAAAGTGGAACTGGATTGCAGAGTGAAAAGCTATCAGTTCTTGGTGATTTCTGGATACTATGTTGTTGCCGACCAAAAACTTCTGTTTCGTGGTAAATAGGTGAAACCTATTTAAACAAGTCATATTGAAACGTACCATGGTCTCGTAGGAAATGGAAACGATTGAGTGGTGGAAGAATAGAGTAACGTGTAACCGTCAGGCATTATGCTTCCATGATGAAGGAAGTGAATTAGTTTACACCGTTACTTTCATCATCACTAATTAATTGTCCCACTTCATGACACTTTCTTATAACGGGCGTATTGCACGCCGCACACCGTAAACCGCCAGACCAATACCCTGATGAGTATCCCCCAGTTTGTGACATGTGTGATGTCTTGAGTGTTTTCGTGGAAAACATGTAGCAGGTTGCTATGTGTGGCAAGTCAAAGTCAAGAGACTTACCATAGTAAAATAGCATGTGATGCTATTAGGCTTGCCTTGGCCGTCTGCCTAAAACTTTCCACAAGTCCGTCAGTTTGGTGGCGAACTTGAATGGCTGAGATTGCATCTCATGAAGAAGGGTAGTCGTTGATTATGGCTACCTTCTGTTGGCACATGGTAATGTCACAATGGCGTTTTTGGAGTACGCCAGTGGCATTGCAGCATGACTGGCATATCCCGTGCATGCCAGTGGCACGGTGGTGTAAGTGGCGCCTGGCGTAGCCATGGCCACTAGCTGGTTGCTTGGAACTTGTTGCAAGTTTTTCAGTTCAGTGGCGAACTTGGATGGCTGAGATTGCATCTCATGAGGAAGGGTAGCCATTGATTATGGCCACATCTTTGTTGTGTAGCAAAGTGGCGCCATTAGCATAGTGGCGCCTGGCGTAGCCGTGGCATAGCGGCATGCTAATGGCGTAGCCGTGGCAGTTTTTTTGGCATATTGGTGTTAAACCCAAATATGGCTCTGGCAACATTGGCCATGTTGCCATATCGATCCCAACGCTCTGGGAAACGTTATTTGGCTTGGTTGGCGTAGCAATTTTGCCCAAATTAGGGTTTGGCATGTCGAAACCCTAATTAATGCGTGTGGCATGGCCGCGACATGGTGGCGTTGTGGCATGTTACCGCGGCAGAGTGGTATGATGGCATGCCGATTAATATGTTGTGGTGGCAGGGCGCGTTTGGCTTGCCAGTTAGTATGGTGGCGCGGCATGGTGCGTTTGGCCTTTAATGTATGGTGGCGGGTTTAGAGTGATAGGTGTAGAATACACCGTATTTACTATATAGAGTTTACGCTTTCTTTGCTATTTTTCGTGTGAATTATGTATCTTATGTTTGTTTTTGAGTTAATAGGTGCAATGGAGTCGCACGGAGGAAAAGAAGAAGAAATTATCCAAATTGAGCTAAAGGGCGAAATTGTCATCTCACAAAGTAGCTATATGTGGAGCAGGTCGAAACGCCGCAAGGAACGGAAGAGAATTAGGCTGTGGTTACTGGAACCGACAGCCAAAGCAATTGGAGGTGGCCTTTATCGAAGCATGGGTGCTTATAGTTATTTGAGTACCCCTTATCCACTTCGCTCAGGTGGCTATATCCAAACCTCATTTCCTACACACGACCTAGAAATCGAGAAGAGAGTTTTCTCTCTCGATTTTATTTTTTTCACCCGAACTAAATTCGAGAGAAATCGAGATTGAGAAGCAAATAATCACTTCGCTTCCGATCGTTCAAAGTGGAGAGATCGAGAGGGTGATGTGCTAACTTGTGAGTGATGATTCCATGGCAGAGATCGAGATGCTGAGAAGATGGGGTTTGGTAGATGAAACCCGATGATTAATGAAGCGAGAGAGGAAGAGGATGATGAGATCGAGATGGAGAGTGCTTTTACGTTAACGAATTCGAGAAGATGGGTTCGATTTGTTGTCGATGAATCCATGATTGAGGGTTCGAGAGATGGAGCTTGAATGGTAATGTGTTGGAGCAACATCTCGATCTTTGGATCAATTAGGGAAGAATAAATTGAGATGATCTTGGTGGTGTTACGAAACCGATGATTCGAATCAGTGAAATAAGGGTTTCAGGGTGAAATGGTGTAGAGCCTGAGGTGTAGCAGCAATTGAGAGAGATGGCTAGCACTGAGAGAGAGCAAGGACCCTGAGAATGAGTGCTGTTATGAGTTGCAACATTGGTGTTGGTGGTGGTAAGAAGCTGCTGAGATTAAGCTATGGAGGTGACTGGAATTGTTGATGGCTGCAGCTGGTATTGGTTGCTGGCCTGGGAGTTTTTCTGGGTATATGGACTGGCAGAGCTGATATTGCAGGTTTTGCTGGGAATTGCAGGTGTGGTTCTGCTGAAGCCTAGGATGGAAGTTGAGATGGTGATGCTTCTGCTGGTGGAGTTATTGCAGTTGGAGGTGGTCTGTAATGGGCAGTGCTTGTGGAATTGGAGATTTCAAATCCAGTAGTTCAGGTGTTGGCGCTAGAATGGGATGTAAGCTGAAATGACAAGATGTCTGGGCAATTTTGGTTATATGGCCTGAGCAATGCTGTTGCTTGAAAGGCTGGGATTGTATCTTCTTTAACGTCTGAGGAATGGTGCTATGAACTTGGCCTGTTTGGGTTTGGATGAGTCGCAGCGAAGGCGCTTGAGATGGTTATGTGTTCTGAGTCGCAAGAGAAGACAATGATGGTGCATCGGAGGTGTAGCCATCGGGCTGGTAGTAAAGCACAAGGATTGTGCTACACATGGTCAGGCAGTGCAATAGCCTCGAGCCATGTCGAGTTGATCGGACCGGCTACACCGACACCGGTGACTTGGTCTAACTCGAGCGGACTCAACTCGACTTTCACCCTGACCATGAACCGATCCAACCCGAGATCCGACCCGTTGACCGATCCAACCCGATTCCCGATCCGTTGACCGTCCCACTCGTTGACCCGGTGACCGGCCCGGACTTTGCCGTCACCGAACCGATTTCGTCGACTTTCCTGTAGATTTCCGGCCACAATCCCAGAACTTCCAGCGGCGATTTTGGGGCGTATTTTCTACACGGGTTTCTCATCCTTGTGGGCTTGGTGGACTCTCACTTAATGGACTTTGAAGACTTGACCTAATTTTGGAAGGAGAGAAAGGCTATAAAAGGGAGGTTTTCTACAACACATGGGATATCTTTTTGCTTGGAATTCTTTTGGAGAGCCGATTTGTTTTACACTTCTAGGGTTTGGTTTTGTTCTTCTTCTTCCTTGTTTTCTATTGAATATTGATGATGATGAACTCCATAGCTATGAGTAGCTAAACACCTTATTGGTTATGGGATAAAGTTGATTTCTCAACATGCTTTTGATTCAATGAATTAGTTTTGTCTCGATAATTATTGTTTGTGATTCACAATTAATAGTGTCATAAGATTTGAAAACTTGTTAGGTTGAGTCCTAATCAATCCGATTTGTGTTCATCTCTAGAGCTATATTAGGGTTTTCAATACGAAAAAGTTGTTTATCCCCTGATTCTAAGTAGCATAATTGTGGTTAATGCTTGTAGTGATACATCCTATTAGTCACAAGTGAATCATAACTTTTGTTAAAACGTCTAGTGCTTTTACACATTCGTTTGCATTGATGAGTCTTATTCCATAAAACTTAATGCTCTTAGGGAGTTAAACTTAATTGTGCTTTTACACTTTAGGTTGCTTTAACGAAGAATTCACATATGCATCTTTTAATGTGGTTGTGATGAAAAACAGGAATTAACGGGTTATAATTGATCAAGGTATCCTAGGACTTTTAATAAATACGAGATTAAAATACCAATTCTAATCATTGATGAAAATACATGTTTGTGAATGATACTATCCCTTGACCAATATCTTCTCCTTATTGATTTCTCAAAATTATTTACTTTGCTTTCAACTATTTTTTAGTTCTTAAACAACAAACATACCTTGGGTTATTTTAGAAACTGAAATTTACTTAACAACAAATGCCTCTCTGGATACGAACTCTTCCTTACCTTGTGCTTCATTTAAATTTAGTGCGTAAGAAAGTGAAATTAATTTTGACGGATTGACAACCGTCAATTTTGGCCTTCATTCACGCTGAGAGGCATACGGCTTTGTTATTAAGTTTTTAGTTTCTTTTTACAATTTACGCTTTTATCTTTGCTTTTTCGTTTCTTGTCTTGTTTCTCACTTGTTTGCGAGAATTGTTTGCAGTGCATAATCTCGGCTACTAAGGATTGGAATTATCCAAGGTGCTGGATAGCTACTAGACGCGACACAATACTCCAACCAAGTAAAGGCACAAATCGGACGAGCACGAGGAGGAAGTAGGAGAAGAGATTTTCCGACAACGAGAAGAAGAAGAAATGGGTGATGCAAATCGTTCACTCAAGGACTTAGCTTCTCATAGGCTTGATACACAACAGGTGTATTCAAACGAACTCTACTTTTGAGATAAAGCCTATTGCTTAGAGAATTACCAAAATTCCATGGCATGGTGAATGAAGATCCTAACAAACATCTTTTGGACTTCCACACCATTGTCACGGCTATGCTTCCAAAGAAATGTTGAGGCGGATGGTGCAATGTTGAAGGTTTTCCGTTTCTCTTTAATGGACAGTGCTAAGGATTGGTTGTACTATTTACCTCCTAAGTGTCACAACATGGAATGGGTTGAAGAAACTCTTTTGGAGAGATATTTTCCCCGCATCAAAGGCTACTCAAATTCGCAAAGAAATTTGTGGGATGAAGCAAAACGTGGAGAATCCTTATATGAATGTTGGGAACAGTACAAGAGATTGGTTGCAAGCTGCCCTCACCACCAATTTAGTGACGCTATGATCATCCAATACTTCTATGAAGGACTCCAATCAAGTGATAGGAATCTTATTGACGCTGCGGGTGGTGGTGCACTAGTTAGCAAGACGGTGGCACAAGCTAGGAGTTGATTGAAAACATGGCAGCGAACTCACAACAATTTATGAGTCGTGGTTGGGATGTGATTCTAAGAAGGGTGAATGAAGTGAGCGAGGTGGAGGAACTTCGTCAACAAATGGGTAACATGAAAGCAATGCTTCAACAAGTTGCAGCCATTCAGTTGTACCAACTTCTTCTCAATCTTATGAAGACGAGCAAGCTAATGCGATCTTTCCGAATCAACAAAGACGGTATGATCCCTACTCAAACACTTACAATCCGGGATGGAGAGATCACCCCAATTTTAGCTATGCTAACAAACAAGGAGCGGTTCAACAACCTACTTTCAACCGTCCGAGTGGATTTCAACCACAACAACAACAATTTGAAAGAACCTCAAGCACAACAATCACAAAATCAAGGTGCTTGATATTGATGCAAAGCTTCAAACTTTTATGCAAGGTATTTCTACCATGTTCAAAGAGAGTCAACAAGAGACTAAGAGTGCTATTAAGGAGTTGCAAACACAAATGGGCTCCATGGCGGTTGATATCAACAATTTGAAGGCACAAAATAGTGGGAGACTCCTTCTCAACCTATTAATCCAAAAGAGGGTGTCAATGCTATTACGTTGAGAAGCGGTACACAACTTGTGCCACCCGAAGTCGCTGATTCGGGCAAGGTGGAGACACAAAGGAACCTGTTTTGGAGGAGAAAGTCGAGGATTCTCCCCAAACTTCTCCGAGGTACCTATTTCTAACGCTAAAACTCCGGTTTCTACTTATGTTCCTCCTCTACCTTTTCCTCGCAGATTTGCAAGTTCTAAGAAGGCGGAATTAGAAAAGGAGATTTTAGACGTTCTCAAAAAGATCCATGTGAACATACCACTCATTGATGCTATCAAGCAAGTACCAAAGTATGCAAAGGTGTTAAAGGACTTGTGTACCAACAAACAAAGGACCAAAGGTAATGAAGTGCTTAGTGTGGGGAGAATGCTTCTGGCAATCTTACAACACAAACTCCCACTTAAGTGCAAGGATCCTGGTAGTTTCGACATCCCGTCAAGATTGGTAACACAACTTTTAACAAAGCTATGTTGGACTTAGGTGCTTCCGTTAATGTTATGCCTGCGTCAATGTATAATTCACTTGATCTTGGTCCTCTCAAAAAGGCGGAAATTGTATTGCAATTAGCCGATCGATCTAATGTCTACCCAATGGGTATTGTTGAGGATGTTCTTTATGCAGGTTAATCAACTTGTATTTCCAGCGGACTTTTGTGTGTTAGAGATGGATGAAGGTGCTCGGACTCGTCTCTTCCATTGCTTCTTGGGCGTCCTTTCATGAAAACGGCGAAAACTATAATTGATGTGGATAAGGGAACGCTAACTATGGAGTTTGATGGAGAAATAATACGTTTCAACATTTTCTTTAGACGATGAGATATCCTAGCGATGTCCACTCTTGTTTCTCCATTGATGTGATGGATACATTGGCACAACAAATGTTTGAATTAAACGGTGATGATGCTTTGGAAACCGTGTTAACTACATCCATAGATAATGGTGTAGAGTGTGGTAATGAAGTCAAGGAAGCTCTTGGTGATCTTAATTCACTTCAAGAATGCCCAAAAACTCATAATATCTCTTTTATTTCTTTACCATGCAAGTGATGAAAAGCTTGTACCTTCAATTGTTAAATCTCCGATTTTAGAATTGAAACCTCTTCCCACCACCTTAAGTACTTGTACTTGGGTGATAATAAAGAAGAGTTACTCTGATTGTTTCTAACAAGCTTAGTGATTTACAGAGCAAAAACTTCTAAGGGTGCTAAGGAAGTACAAGACGGCCATAGGATGGACAATTGCCGATATCAAGGGTATAAGCCCTGCCGTTTGTATGCACAAAATTCGTTTGGAGGACGATGCAAAGCGTAAGAGAGACGCGCAACGTCGATTGAATCCTCCCATGATGGAAGTTGTGAAAAAGGAGATACTCAAGCTTTTGGAAGTGGGTGTTATCTACCCCATATCCGATAGCAAGTGGGTAAGCCCAGGTACAAGTAGTACCAAAGAAATCGGGTGTGACGGTGGTGGAGAATGATAAGAATGAACTTGTCCCAACTCGTGTAAACCGGTTGGAGGGTTTGTATTGATTATAGAAAATTGAATGCCACCACTAGAAAAGATCACTTTCCTTTACCTTTTATTGATCAAATGCTTGAACGTTTAGTTTGGACACTCTTACTATTGCTTTCTTGATGGCTATTCAAAGTTATAATCAGTTGTGATAGCACCCGAGGACCAAGAAAACCACTTTCACTTGTCCTTTCGGTACTTTTATTATAGAAGGATGCCTTTTGGCCTATGCAATGCTCCTACTACTTTTCAAAGGTGTATGGTGAGTATCTTTTCGGAATATGTTGAAAACATAATCGAAGTGTTCATGGATGACTTTAGTGTCTTTGGTGATTCTTTTGACCTTTGCTTGAAAAATTTGTCTCTAATCCTTGAACGATGTGTTGAAACAAATCTTGTGCTTAATTGGGAGAAGTGCCATTTCATGGTAACTCATGGCATAGTTTTAGGCCATATAATATCTTCTAAAGGCTTGGAAGTTGATAAATCTAAGATAGACCTTTATTCGTGCTCTAACCCCTCCCACTACGGTGAGGGAGATTAACTCTTTCTTGGTCATGCAGTTTTTATCGTAGGTTCATCAAGGACTTTTCCAAAATAGCGTCACCACTATGTAACTTATTGCAAAAAGATGTGGTTTTTGATTTTGATGAGAAATGTATGGCGGCATTCAATCGTTTGAAAGAACTTTTGATCTCAGCCCCTATCATTAAACCACCGGGATTGGAGTAAGCCGTTTGAACTCATGTGTGATGCTTGTGATTATGCGGTTGGGTGCGGTGCTTGGGCAGCGTGTGGGGAGGCTTCCTCATGCTATCTATTATGCTTCTAGAACGTTAAATGAGGCTCAACAAAACTACACAACCCTTTGAAAAGGAGTTATTAGCCATTGTTTTTGCTTTAGAAAAGTTTCGCTCTTATCTAATTGGTACAAAAGTTGTTGTTTTTTCCGATCATGCAGCACTTAGATACTTGCTTACAAAGAAAGAGGCGAAACCGAGGCTCATACGATGGATATTACTCTTGCAAGAGTTTGATATTGAAATCAAAGACAAGAAAGGAATTGAGAACACCGTTGCGGATCATTTAAGCCGACTTGCTGTGGAAAAGGAGACTATCCCGTTGCGTGAAAGTTTCCGGACGAGCAACTTTTCTCAATTGCCCTTGAGAACCATGGTATGCCGATATTGTCAATTACTTAGTTTCCAAACAAATCCCAAAGAACTTGTCTCGTCTTTGAGAGGGACAAACTTAAGAGGTTAGGGAACCAATACATATGGGATGATCCTTACTTATGGAAACATGGTAGTGACCAAGTAATACGAAGGTGCGTGCCCGAATCAATTTAACTCTATCTTGTCTTTTTGTCACTCTTATGCTTACGGAGGACATTTTGGGAGTAAGAGAACAGCGACAAGGTACTTGAAAGTGGTTTTTATTGGCCAACTTTGTTTAAGGATGCACATATATTTTGTACAACTTGTGATAGGTGTCAAAGGACCGGCAATCTAGGTGTCCGAAATCAAATGCCACAAACTTTTATTCAATTTATTGAAGTTTTGATGTATGGGGTATTGATTTTATGGGGCCTTTTGTCAACTCCCATGGAATTTTTATATCTTACTTGCGGTTGATTATGTCTCGAAATGGGTGGAAGCTAAAGCCACCCCAACTAATGATTCTAAAGTTGTTTCTGATTTTGTGCAAGCTAATATTTTTATGAGGTTTGGAATTCCAAGGCCATAATCAGCGATGGGGTTCTCACTTCAAAAAATGTGTTCTTGCAAAGCTTGTTAAGGAAGTACAATGTGTCGCATAAGATTGCAACACCTTATCATCCCCAAACCAATGGCCAAGCGAGGTGTCTACTGGAGGAGGTGAAATCAATTCTAGAAAGACGGTGAACCCGACAAGGAAGGATTGGAGCATGAGACTTAATGATGCTTTGTGGGCGTATAGAACCGCATATAAAACACCTATTGGAATGTCTCCTTTTAGGCTTGTGTATGGTAAACCTTGTCACTTACCCGTGGAAATTGAGCATAAGGCGTTTTGGGCTATCAAACAATGCAACATGGAGATGGATGGGGCTGGAAAGCAAAGGAAGTTACAACTCCAAGAGCTAGAGGAGCTCCGTAATGATGCATTTGAAAGTTCACGGATTTACAAAGAAAAGACGAAAGCATTCCATGATAACATGATTTCTAGAAAACAATTTTGCATTGGGCGAGAAAGTGCTTTTGTTTAATTCTCGCTTGCATTTATTTCCTAGTAAATTAAGGTCACGATGGATCGGGCCTTTTATTGTTACTAATGTGTTTTCTCATGGTGCGGTGGAAATTGCAGCATAGCTACAGGTAAGGAACTTAAAGTGAATGGGCACCGGTTGAAACCATATTATGAGAACTTCACTTCCGAGGTGGTGGAAGGAGTTAACTTTGTGGATGTGCTCCCTCTGGAGGAATCATAGAAAGCGAGGAGATAGTCGGGCTGACGACTTTAAACCAAGCGCTAATTGGGAGGCAACCCAACGGATGAGTATTTCTTGTCTTGTATTTATTTCTTTTCTTGTTTTTAGTTTTTCTTGTTTTGTTTTTACTTTGTTTTTGCTGATTTCTTATTAGGATTTCCCACCTTGACTTACTTTGGATTTATTCAATTTACATTGAGGACAATGTAAAGTTTAAGTGTGGGGGAGTGGTTTATGTTGTAAGTTTTTGAAATTTTTCAACTTTTTTTGTGAACTAGTGAATAAGAAAATTCCAACTTGTAGTTCTTTAGAGTCACATAGTATACATGTCGCTAAGATTACATCGAGAATCTCACAATAGTGACCGAACTTAGAGATGATCAGAACATGATCGGGTTTCTTAATTGTATGAGAGTTAAAGTTGGATTTAACCATGCCAGTGGCAAATAAGGTGCAGGCTGAATTCGGTATTAGAACAGTGATCCCCTATAGTGGAGACTACCCATGTTACATAATGTGAGGCACCGACCTTCAATTCTTTGCACTGTCTAAATTGTGCTTTTGAGTGTGTGTCACCGTCACGTAAATTCGGGCAGAATGGTGAGCTGTCCAATTTCCCACCATAGAAGCACTATTTTGATCTCTTGAGTGCTATTTTTATCAACCATGTTGGTGACATCGAATTGCTAACACATTCCACTTGTGATCTTGTTCGCGACTAAGCACCATCCACCTTATCTCTCTACACACCAACAGTCCATAGAAACACCATCATCATCAACAAGAGGAGCATCACAAATTCGAAGGAAAGTTGAACACGTTCGAGGTTTACAAACAATGGTATAAAATGGGCAGATTTCGATTTGAGTAAAGCAACAAAACAAAGGCGGGAATTTTTATAAGTTGAAGACTATAATATACAAGAGCGGAAATTATTAAGGATGAAAGTTCGAGAAGTTTATGATATCAAGACATATAAGTTGTGAAGATTCAAGCGGTAAAGTACTTACACCATGGCATTGTACTTATGTTTTATTTATTTATTTTATTTGTATTTTACTTTCTCTTGTCTCAAAAGAAAGAAAAAAGAAAAAAAAAATTGAAAAAAAAAAAAAAAACGAAAAGAAAAAAAAAGAGACAAGAGAAAAATGTTTTTTATTTTGTTTTATTTGTTATTCAAAAAAAAAAAAAAAAAAAAAAAAAAAAAAAAAAAAACAACGAAAAATGAAAAAAAAAAGAGAAAAAAAAAAAAAATTGGGTTTGTATAGTTTGTTTTTATTTTTGTATTCTTTCAATAAAGCCTATGGAAAGAAGGAATATTTGTAATGAAGTATCAAGCGACAAGGAATTAGAGGAAATAATCATATTGTCAAGATTCTAAGAAGTTCGAGAGTTATCATCAAGAGTTGAAGATCAAGACGAAGATGAAGACACCGATGAAGACCGAAGACGTTTCTATGGATGCTGTGAGAGTGGTGCTAGCTGCACGTTGAACGGATAACGAGGTAAGTAAGCATATTCCCACCTTCGTTAAATGGTTGATTTCCTTTCGAAGAGATCGTCAGAAAATGGGTTTTCAAAAATATTTAAAAGATGTGGGTTTTCAAAACTTTCGGAGGGTTAAGCCTTCCTACCATTCAACGTGTCGCAGATTCTCTCTTCATTCCTACCTGGACACATGTGTGACCCATAAAGAGTCATTTATTATTGAGAGCAATATCATAAAACCCTTTCTTGTGGCGTAGTCGAGACTTTTGATCACTCCGAACCCGAATTTTAGTCGAGAAGGGATGGTTACTTCTCTCTCAACTTTTAAGAATGAGATTGTGTTCATTTATGTGTCTAACTTCTTATGACTAGTGTGCAGAATCTCTATGTCTTCTTAGCGCGTTGGATACTATCACTACGGAGAACTAGTAAGTTGGTAATATAGGTTTTGTGGGTATATCTCTAGTAAACCCTCACGAGACTATAACTCGTCCACTAGGGACACTTAGTGGTTTAAAGGCTTGTTATTTATGCTAAAAGTGACCGTAGCCTCGGCGACACGGAGTTGTTGTATTTTATTGTTTTGTTTGATTTGCTCGAGGACTAGCAAAGTCTAAGTGTGGGGGAATCTGATAGGTGTAGAATACACCGTATTTACTATATAGAGTTTACGCTTTCTTTGCTATTTTTCGTGTGAATTATGTATCTTATGTTTGTTTTTGAGTTAATAGGTGCAATGGAGTCGCACGGAGGAAAAGAAGAAGAAATTATCCAAATTGAGCTAAAGGGGCGAAATTGTCATCTCACAAAGCGAGCTATATGTGGAGCAAATCGAAACGCCGCAAGGGAACGGGAAGAGAATTAGGGTGTCGGTTTGCACTGAACCGACAGGCCAAAGCAATGGAGGTGGCCTTTATCGAAGCATGGGTGCTTATAGTTATTTGAGTACCCCTTATCCACTTCGCTGGGTGGCTATATCCAGCCTCATTTCCTACACGACCTAGAAATCGTAGAAGAGAGTTTTCTCTCTCGATTTTATTTTTCACCTAACTAAATTCGAGAGAAATCAGATTGAGAAGCAAATAATCACCACCGCTTCCGATCGTTCAAAGTGGAGAGATCGAGAGGGTGATGTGCTAACTTGTGAGCCGATGATTCCATGGCGAGAGATCGAGATGCGAGAAGATGGGGGTTTGGTAGATGAAACCGATGATTAATGAAGCGAGAGAGGAAGAGGATGATGAGATCGAGATGGAGAGTGGCTTTTCCTTTGTCATAATCGAATTCGAGAAGATGGGTTCGATTTGTTGTCGATGAATCCATGATTGAGGGTTCGTGAGATGGAGCTTGAATGGTAATGTGTTGGAGCAACATCTCAAAGGTCTTTGGATCAATTAGGGAAGAATAAATTGAGATGATGCTTGTTGGTGTTACGAAATCATGATTCGAATCATGAAATAAGGGTTTCGGGGTGAAATGGTGTAGAGCCCGAGGTGTAAAGAATTGAGAGAGATGGCTAGCACCAGAGAGAGAGCAAGGACCACGAGAATGAGTGTTTGTTATGAGTTGCAACATTGGTGTTGGTGGTGGTAAGAAGCTGCTGAGATTAAGCTATGGAGGTGACTGGAATTGTTGATGGCTGCAAAGGAGATTGGTATTCAATTCTTGGCACAGGAGTTTTTCAGGTATATGGATCGGGAGAGGTGATATTGCGAGTTTCTTTGGGAATTGCAGTGTGTGGTCTCTGAAGCCTAGGATGGAAGTTGAGATGGTGATGTCACTGGTGGAGTTATTGCTGTTGGAGGTGGTCCGTAATGGGCAAAGTGCTTGTGGAATTGGAGATTTCAAATCCGAGTTCGAGTGTTAGCGCTAGAATGGGATGTAAGTTTGAAATGACAAGATGTCCTGGGCAATTTTGGTTATATGGCACGAGCAATGCTTTGTTGCTTGAAAGGTCGGGATTGTATCTTCTTCGAGCACTGAGGAATGGTGCTATGAACTTGGCCTGTTTGAACGGGATGAGTCGCAGAAGCCGTTGAGATGGTTGTGTTACAGAGTCATAAGAGAAGACAATGATGGTGCATCGAGGTGTAGCCATCGGTGTTGAGTAGTAAAGCACAAGGATTGTGCCACACATGGTCGTGGCAAAGGTCAATAGCTGAGCCATGTCGGGTTCAATGGACCCAATGATTACTGCACCGACACAGGTGACTTGGGTCTAACTCTGGCCGACTCAACCCGAACTCACCGACCATGAACCGATCCAACCCGATCCGACCCACACCGATCTAACCTGATTCCGATCCGTTGACCGATCTGACTCGTTGACCGGTGATCGGCGGACTTTGCTTGTCACTGAACCGATTTCCGTCGACTTTCCGGCCGATTTCCACAACAATCCCAGACTTCCGCGACCGATTTTGGGGGCGTATTTTCTACACGGTTTCTCATCCTTGCGGGCTTGGTGGACTCTCACCTAATGGACTTTGAAGACTTGACCTAATTTTGGAAGGAGAGAAAGGCTATAAAAGGGAGGTTTTCTACAACACATGGGATATCTTTTTGCTTGGAATTCTTTTGGAGAGCCGATTTGTTTTACACTTTAGGGTTTGGTTTTGTTCTTCTTCTTCCTTGTTTTCTATTGAATATTGATGATGATGAACTCCATAGCTATGAGTAGCTAAACACCTTATTGGTTATGGGATAAAAGTTGATTTCTCAACATGCTTTTGATTCAATGAATTAGTTTTGTCTCGGTAATTATTGTTTGTGATTCACAATTAATAGTGTCATAAGATTTGAAAACTTGTTAGGTTGAGTCCTAATCAATCCGATTTGTGTTCATCTCTAGAGCTATATTAGGGTTTTCAATACGAAAAAGTTGTTTATCCCTGATTCTAAGTAGCATAATTGTGGTTAATGCTTGTAGTGATACATCCTATTAGTCACAAGTGAATCATAACTTTTGTTAAAACGTCTAGTGCTTTTACACATTCGTTTGCATTGATGAGTCTTATTCCATAAAACTTAATGCTCTTAGGAGTTAAACTTAATTGTGCTTTTACACTTTAGGTTGCTTTGAATGAAGAATTCACATATGCATCTTTTAATGTGGTTGTGATGAAAACAGGAATTAACGGGTTATACTTATGATCAAGGTATCCTAGGACTTTTAATAAATACGAGATTAAAATACCAATTCTAATCATTGATGAAAATACATGTTTGTGAATGATACTATCCCTTGACCAATATCTTCTCCTTATTGATTTCTCAAAATTATTTACTTTGCTTTCAACTATTTTTTTAGTTCTTAAACAACAAACATACCTTGGGTTATTTTAGAAACTGAAATTTACATAACAACAAATGCCTCTCTGTGGATACGAACTCTTCCTTACCTTGTGCTTCATTTAAATTTAGTGCGTAAGAAAGTGAAATTAATTTTGACGGATTGACAACCGGTCATAGAGCGACTTGATTGGTCAAGAAAAAGGGGTCGGCCAAACATGAGGCGCGGCCTCGCCTCTAGTGCTCGTGG
>JAJJWW010000857.1:0-102918 GCA_023531295.1 Papaver armeniacum | reverse complement strand
GCCTCCAATAGGCACTTTGTGCACTTGCGGTTTAACACGTAGGCGAGACACTCTTAACGGCCCTAGGAAACACTTTGAGAATTATGCTCCAATTCCTCGTAGTGTCTTGCAAGGACCAAATGTCGACACTCGTCATGCTTTCCTTGAGAAAGATAATACTAGGATTATGCGTTGGTCCACGAAGCAGCCACAACACAAGATACGCCTCACCAGTGTTTTAGACATTGAGTCTCGAGTTTAATTTTCGCCCTTGGGTGTCGATTCCTCCCCTCTTCTCACAATTGATCACTTTCAATCTTCTTTGAAGAAAATGTCACGTTAAAATCTGGTGCCGGTGTCGAGTGATGGAGAGAAATCTTTTATACTGAGTTGCACTCCTGCTTATTTAGTGTCAGTAATGCACGAAAATTCCAGGTGGAAGAATACAATATCGACAGGGCAGCTCGACAAATGGGTCTTGATCAGTGTTCTCCAGGTCATCGAGCGAATAAACTATCGGTTGAGCATCGAAGGCTCATTTGGATTGCATGGACGTAGAGGGAAATGGTTACTTGTTTCCTTGTTCTGACCGAGCTAATTATGTAACTCCAGGCTATATAGACTTCTGGCGCCAACAACTTGACCGTTTTTATAACTTCGCCATGGATGTTAAGTCCCTGGTAAGAGAGTTTCCTCTTACTGATGTGCTCTCTAATCGACCAAGATTGAAGCATCTTTCTTGTGGTGATAAAAGAAAAACGCCTCCAGAATGTTCACAGGTAAGTATTCTTCTTATGATTTCAGCAAAGACATCATAATCACATCTTAATTATTTTATTAACTTTATTGTAGGGCGACCGTGTTGTGAGATCTCGAATTCAGGTAGACTTCTCAAAAGTGCAAGACAGTGACCAGGGTGGAGAAGGCAGAAGTATAAGGAGTTATAGGATGACAGAATAATGTGCAGTCCCAATTTGCTTCTTTGGTGAGTTGTTAATATTCTTTCTACCATGAATTTTATTTGTCCGCATAATTAGGATCGTGAAACCAATGTTTGTTGTTATTCCAGAATTTTGCTCCATCAAGTATTGACGGTATCTGTCTTGTTCAGCCAACAACCCATGAGTCCAGCGATGAAGATGATGTCGATGTAAGTATTCCTTTGTATAATTAATCACGATACTTCTTGAATAAATTAATAATGATTGTTGTTGATATATCCAGGAGGAAATTGTTGTGGAAAATCAACACGGCCAGGCTGTTCATGTTGGAAAATGGGTTCAAATAAAGAATGAAATAAACACAAAGAAATTGTTGTACTCCTGACTTTCAAGGCTCAAATAGATTTCTTTTAGACAATTATTTCTACCCTCCCAATATCAATTGGCGATTACAACAGGTATGCGAAATAATGCCTTTAGGATACAATGAAAGCCCTACAACAGAGAAATTGGATTCAAAATTTGTACCCCTTGACCCAATCAAGAACACACAATAATAAGATTCTGATGATGCTTAGAAGGGAGAAAACATAAAGTATTTTATATTCTTCATCTTTGAATGCAAACAAATCATCACTACTTATAGGGAACTCATGCTATTGGAGATGCCTCTTCATTTCCAAAAGACATTAATAGTGTCTTATGGGAATGGATATGTCTTTTGTGAACTATCACACCCTCTGGAGGTGTCTCTTCATCTCCAACTAACATCCATTGTGTCTATTAGACATGACGCTCCCCATCATAGCAGACAAACCAAAAACGAAGACCGTTTTTTTTTTTCTATGTTATTGAAAATATCTAACAATCTTCCCCTATTTTCAAAAACCAAAACAGAAAATAAAGTAAAACTTACAAAACCGGAGTGGCTGCATCACTCAAGTGATCGCCTACGTGCCGAGTGGGATCAAGCCAACATAGTTCAAGCTCAATTGGGAAATAAGCATCATCGTTGAAATCAATACATAAATGGTAGGTATCTTTTTGGATTTGAACCTTCACATAGTGTAAGAAATTCAAAGCCTTATCGAGGTTCAGTGGTGAAACTAGTCTTGAACCAAGTACCCCATGTGATAAAACCGGAATCTCCACACATAATGATTTCATAGATTGTGTGTTCTGTAGCTCAGCACGTTAATGGCCATGTGTTATATCCTGGGTTCATGAGTCTTCTTTAGAGAACGGTCTTCTTCTCTTAGGAAACGACCTGATTTCCATACTCATATAGGTAAGTCTCCTTAGATGTTTCTGCGATACATCTATTAAGCAAATATAAAATTATTAAGGATTTGCATCCATCCTATTTTCTTGCAGAACCTGTACTAAACAGAAATGAGAAGTTTTGACTTAGTGCACCATAATCACATCCATAACTTGTTGGTACCACATTGAACCTTATTTATCTTTTTCAAAACATAGGTTAGGTTTCTGCTATGGGTGATCAACCTTCCTTCACAGACCTTAGTCCCATTTCTGTATACTTCATTGAAAACATTTCCTTTGGGAGACTTTTCATAAATAGGTCTGCCAAGTTTTTCTCCGTTTCAATGGCTAACTGCAATTACTCCTTTCTTGAGTAACTAACTTACTGTTCAATGTCCAAGACTTGTGTGTCTTGACTTTTCATTATTAGTCTTTTTAGAGACGTTATAGATCATAGCCTGATTTAAATAATCATGACTGCTTGAATGACTTCTTCCAAAATGGGATCTCTACAAGTTAGGGTTTAAGCCATTTTTCCTCTTACGTGCATCTACTCATGCAGTCAATTCAAACAACATTATTTAAAATGTTCTTCTTAGATTTTACAAAATTATTTGTAACTTCTCTAGTAGTCTTAATTAACATTCACTAGAGGCATGTAAAATTTGTAGGCAACTTACTTGATATTTCAACAAGTATTTATCACGATGAGTAACTCCTTTACTCATATCCAATCCTCTACAAATTTTTACCCAATTACATTAACAATGTTTATTTAACATTTGACACTATTTAATGCAAATGTCACAATTTATGTGTCGGTAATATCGTAACACCAGGTCGATGGATATTTGGTCGCGCGCCCAATCTTCCAAAAACGTTACATATTCACCGGTATTCCACTTTCCTCTTCGATGTCATTTAAGACATGCCGATTTCAAAATTTGGAACCCCGTAATTCTTATTGCAAGAATTATACTCATATCGTGCAATTGGTATATCGACAATAATGACGATCTTGGTTGTAAAATAACTTAACAACCGGAAAATTTTATGACATTGTCATATAATTTCTCCCCCGCTCGCTTTAATTCTTAAATGTTGAAAAGCAAATAACGTGGCTCACAATTGCTTGCGGACTTGCATATTACTTGTTTGATTTTATCAAACACGTATACCCACAATTTCTAAATAAAAACTTCAAATCCAGTCTTTTGGACTTGGCTCTGTTTTGTCGGTACATACATTTGGATTACATTACAAAATATGTGAATGGTCACAAAAACTATTTGGAATCCATCAACCATATTACTGAATATACTTTTGTATATTCACAACTGAAATCAAAATGTACTTTCGTACCCAAACCCATCGATACGTTGAAGATATGGCACGATTCGGTTTGTTTACGGTGGATTGTTTATGTCCTCTACATTTACTACTTTGGTTGAATAAACTCAACTTTATCGAGAGAGGGTTTGATGACGCCCACGTAAACCTCACCGATCCATGTATACTTAATTCCCGTAAAAGGAATCTTCAAATCCAATGCAACAATGTACCAGAACGGTACCATCCTTTGGATGCGACTCCGTTTTGTGGTTACATAAGAAAAACAACCACATAAATGGTACATGCTTACTACAACAGTGGCCAAACTTGAACTAGAAAGTAAAACTGACAAGTCTCTGTTCCTTTTGTTGGGTCCATCCATATACTACCATTATAGTAGCAATGGGCATATCCAAGTTTTATTTCTCTTTCACATAAAAGTATTCAAGGAACCAGTGGTTGAATACTTTTATGTGAAATACGCAACCCCACATTCAGAGAGTTTTCAGTTGTATGTAATTGCAAATAAGAATGCGTTTCTTCTCCACTCATATTTCATGATCAACAATCATGAAATTACCGCAGGGATTAGACTTGTGACGCATATGCAAATCTCCTAGTTTAGGCGTGCACTATGTTACTAATTTTGTTCTCATTATACAAATAATCAGATCCTTCATTAAATTTGCAAAACTCATAAGAAAACTAATCTGAATGCCGTGTTTTCCTGATACTACGTTGGTCGAAAGAGTACCAAATCAACAAAAGGCACATCGTCATATGAATATCGCTATCCATGTTTACACATAACTCCTAAAAATTAGGAAGTCCTCAAATCCGATATAGTAAAACAGTTACATCTCTTCGGATTTGGCTGTCTTTGGGCCATTGATGGTGATTGGAGAATACATATTACAATGAAGAACAAATGAATACTTGATTATTCTTCATTCTAATTTACCAACCAGATTGCAAACTCAAACCATGAAGTTAATCAATATTAACAGTATCCTAAATCATCTTATGTTGGAAGTTAAACCATTCTTCATTCTAATTTACCAACCAGATTGCAAACTCAAACCATGAATTTAATCAATATTAACAGTATCCTAAATCATCTTATGTTGGAAGTTAAACTAAGATATGGTGTTTTGATTCTAGAGGGTTCTAGAAGAGTTCTATTTAGAGTTTGGTTTATGTTAGGAAAGTGTGCTTTATTTAGAGTTTGCTTTTATTAGGAAAGTGCTTTGAGTGATCGTCAAGTTTGTGAGATTATAAGTAGGCTATTGAGCCATAAGAATTGTACACCGAATTTGATTATCAATGTAGTCGTTTTATGCTTCCGTGTTGTGCTCTCCTCTCTCTTTCTCGATCCTACATCTTATAACGATTTAATGTAAAATAAATTTGTACTAACCGTTCACTTTGTGAGTCGTCCACCATTGACGAAATCATCGCATGATTGATCATTATTCACACGTCTAGAACCAGAAGCACTGCATCGTCAATTGGGTTAAGTGGCAAAATGCCCCAAAATTGACCCCAAGGTTGTGAAAATGCCCCGGACGTTAGGGAAAAGATTAAAATGCCCCAAAATCTTATCAAAATGCCCCATTCCGTTACTTTTACCTATAATAGTCAAAATGGGGCATTTTGACAGATTTTGACTGGTCAACTGTGTTATGAATGGTCTCTTTTGCCCTTCGACAGAATCTACGGTTTCAGGGTTTAGGGTTCAGGGCTTAGGGTTCAGGGCTTGGGGTTCAGGATTTAGGGTTCAGGTGGTGGCAGAGGTGGTGGTGGTGGTGGTAGTGGTGGCGGTGGTGGTGGCAGCGGTGGTGATAGTGGTGTTGGTGGTGGTGGTGGCGGTGGTGGTGGTGGTGGTGGAGGAGGCGGTAGCGGTGGCGTGGTGGTGGTGGTGGTGGTAGTGTGGAGGAGGCGTTAGCAGTGGTGTTGGTGGTGGTTGTTCTATTGGTAGTGGTGGTGGCGGTGGTGGGGATGGTGGTGGTAGTGGTAGTGGTGGCGGTGGTGGTGGTAGTGGCAGCGGTGGTGGTTGGTGGTTGTTCGTTTGGTAGTGGCGACCGTCCAAAACAGTCCCCCTTATGTCAGCTTATTTGTCATAAGGGTATAAATGTCATATTTTCACACGTGCGGGGCCACATGCGTGCTAATTTGACCACTTAACCATCTCTAACGGTAAAAGTAACGGTTTTGGCATTTTGATAAGTTTTTGAGGCATTTTAATCTTTTCCCTAACGTTCGGGGCATTTTCACAACCATGGGGTCGATTTTGGGGCATTTTGCCTATTGATTGGGTCCACGAGAACAGTGCCTGTATTCCTTTCCCTTTTTGGTTCTTCTAGTTTAAATTCCTCCGGCCACAACAACAAAAACAAACAGATTAATAAGAAGAACCTTCATGAATTAATTAATAAAATACTCATCATGCATTAAAGGGAAGAAGAGATTTGAATGGAGTTGAGAAAGTTTAGTTCCAGAAACTCCAAACGTTGAGTCCTGATGTGCACACGACAGACCAATCATATATTTGGATTACTTCCAAATATTAAAAGTGTGAACGGCCTTCAATCTACGTCCTTTTAATTGATGTAGCGATACATCAATCCTTTCTAGTTTCTTTTTCACGGAGAAGATCCTTGTAGGGGATAAAAGAAGACCCGATTCAGAACCCAGTCACGATGTCTCTCTGGTTTATAAGCCGGTCAAAAGTAGTTGATAAATAGCCCATATCGGTGAACCCTTAACATTTCACCCAACTCTTGTTTCAAGAAAACCTCGCTTGAAGACGTCCTCAGAAAGTAACGAATTTTCATCCTCCATTGTCAGGAAATAATTGTCTAAAACTGTTGGAAAATGGGTTCAAATAGAGGATGAAATGAACACAAAGAAATTGTTGTACTCCTGACTTTCAAGGCTCGAATAGATTTCTTTTAGACAATTACTTCTAACCTTCCAATATCAATTGGCGATTACAACAGGTATGTGAAATAATGCCTTCAGGATACAATGAAAGCCCTACAACAGAGAAATTGGATTCACAATTTGTACCCCTTGTCCCAATCAAGAACACACAATAATAAGATTCTGATGATGCTTGGAAGGGAGAAAACAGAAAGTATTTTATATTCTTCATCTTTGAATGAAAACAAATCATCACTACTTATAGGGAACTCATGCCTATTGGAGATGCCTCTTCATTTCCAAAAGACATGAATAGTGTCTTATGGGAATGGATATGTCTTTTGTGAACCATCACACCCTCTGAAGGTGTCTCTTCATCTCTAACTAACATCCATTGTGTCTATTCGACACAGGACGCTACCCCATCGTAGCGCCAAACCAAAAACGAAAACCGTTTTATTTTCTATGTTATTGAAAATATCCAACAGTTCATTCGTCTTTGAATGGTGGTGAGAAAGAGAACCTTCAAGAATCAGGACCGAATGGTGGTAATGGTGCTCCCAATGTTGGTGTTGACCACATTAATCCTTGAATGGCTTAGAAACCCCTCAAGTAAGTATCCATTTTGTATTATCTTCATAGGAGTATAATATTGCTGATCCATGAATGAATGAGAATCCATACGAATGAATGAATTTTTTATTAAAATACGTCATCGAGAAAATTTGAACTCGGTATTTTAGCAAAAATATTTGTAGAATCTTCGTCCGATGTCGGAATTTCGTGATCTACCCATGCTTCCTTATACCCAGGAAATTTCCAAGGTTTCAAAGAAGCTTTTTGAGTTTTGAGCATGTTTAAGGGCCGAAATCAGCGAAACAGTAAACTTCCAGGAGACCTTCAGAAAATTATCAAATGGCATGTATTCCAATATATTGGCCACATCTCTTCGCTCATTTATACAATTGCTATGACAATTTGATATGTTGTAGAGAACATCCATACGAAGAGAATGGTATATGACCCAACTTTAGATTCCTTACCAATTGCTCCAAGTTCGTCGTCTTATACAGGGCAGTATAAAATCTCTTCACACTATTTTCTCATGTCTTGGATGTATAGTAAAGAACTTAGATAATGTTAGTTCACTTACATGCTGAATTTTATGATTGCCTTTGGTTTCCATGCTTTGATCTCATGTAATCTTCGTATTAGGTGCCAAATGCCGAAGTTGAGAATAATGGAACCAATGATGATGATTTGAACAACACGGCGAATCAAAATGGTGGCATTACCAACTCCGCACTTCAGGACCATGAAAATGTTGTTGTTGAAGTTGTGAAGAAAATGATGTTCAAGTCATCACCACTTGATGAAGAAACCGGGACTCATAATGGAAGAAGTTGCTCCAACAATAGGAGAAGTTGTTCCCACAATTCTTGCTGAAGTTGCTCAGGTAATTGAGAACCGCATAATAGTGCATGAATACCCTAATGCGAGGATTATTTTTGAGCCTCCATTCGTTTAATCACTCCCATATCATACATCGGTTGGTGGATTTAGCGTTCCTATAGGGTATGCTGATATGTATGAGAAATTGTGGAAAATATATGGTCACATTGTTTTCACCAAGGATCCAAAACACATCTACTTCTTGACAATGCAAGTAGGATCTATCTTGCGTGTCATAGATGATATACGGACAGAACACTTTGTTACTCAAGATGTACTATTTGATTGGGAATACAACTTGAAGAAATCTGAAAACTTGGTTTCAACTTGAATCAAGCTTCGTCAAAAGATCGACACCATCAAGGACGCAGTAGAGAACAATATACCTTTCACCAGTGATGTTGTGATGGAGAAAATGGCTAAGATTACTGAGTTGACTAAAAAGCTGGAGTTGGAGAAAGCGGCCTTGCATGTCTTGGAGAATGCAGAGTGATGAGTGCCAAATAGTGCATATTTATACACCTTTTTATTGGCATTTTACTCATCTTTTTGCGCTTATAAATCGAGATATTATTCAGTTAAATGTTTTCTTTGTTTTCAAGAATAAATATTTGTATTAATTAATTTTGTGTTTTTAGGTAATAAATAAAGCTCGGAGAATCGAGGAGCCAAAAGAGCGAAGAATTGGAGTCAAACATCCGTGGAGCGAGATAGCCAAAGCCGCGCGCAAATCGGTTGCAACCCAACAAGGAAGACATGGGCTAGAGCTACCCACGACCCGGATCCGAACCCGCTCATCCCGAGCCGTTGAGATCTCGCCCAAATGCATCACACGGTCGCTCCTTCACTTACATCTATTTCTCGATGCTCCGCTCAACACTAGATCACGCCAAAACCGCATACCACCCTTGGCCGTTCAGATCTCCATCAGCTCCATCCTACGCTCGCTAGGCTCGTCCCATCAACAGTCGATGCACCTGCTTCACAACGAAGCCCCCATACCCTATACCCTATCGAGCCTTACCCATTTTCTTTTCTTCTTCTCTTTCTTCTTCTCTCTTCACCTCTGCAAAACCCATTCCTTCATCACCCGACACCAAACTACGAGCGAGCCGCACCATACCTCTTCCACCTCCATCACCTCCCGACACCGCTCAACAACAGCCGCTGCACCACCTTCCCTCCTCTCTAGTGTTAGTTACCTCTCTCTTAGCTTCTCTCATAACCTAGAGGCTAATTTAGAGATAACTAAAACTAGGGTTCCAGCCAACAACCACGCATGGAGTTCAAGACGATTAGACAAGAGGAGAAGCAATTCAGAGAAGTGGGTGAGAGTTATTTTATTGTAATTTCTTTTTTGAAATTAGGGTTTGGTACTTGATTGTGCATGTATAAATAGAAGAGGGAGAACATGATTTGAGTTCACGCTGGATTAGCTTGATCTTTGTCAATTAGATTTAATTTACATTTTTCATGTTTTAATTTAGTTGCTAGGGTTTGAGATGAAACCTAGCTTACAACTGTGTTCTTCATGCTCTTGTATTGTTCTTGATTGCTTGAATATTATCTAGATAGAATTAACTTCAGTGTGATAACACTTTGCTCTCACAAGGCATACCAACGCCATGGATGCAATCGTAGTTTGATTACCTCTGTGTTGTTTACACTTTTTGCAACCCAAGCTTAATAAAATTATTATGATCCTCGATTATTTGTACTTTAATCGAGACGGTAATACTTGGGAAATAAACTTAGTTGTGATTAATCAAAATGGAGAAACACCTTAGAGACGAGGCAGAATTGACACTCCTACCCTATCTGTCATGAAGGCAAGAACAACATCTTTAGTTGAAAACATAGTGTAGGTTAAAGGTTGAGTCGAAGACCCTAGTGTCACTATCTATCTTTTACCTTAGTTTAGGTTTATTTCATTACATCTCAGTAGTTTATTTGAACAAACCCTTTTGTTACTCTGTCACTTGAAACTCGGTTTAGGCAAGCCTTTGATCAATACAAGAGCACCACAAGTCTCTCAGTGGTTCGACTCAAATACGTGCCCGATTCTACAACCAAGACACCGTGCACTTGCGGTATAACCCGTAGGCCTTCATTTACACCCATCTTACAGGCCTACCAAGTTTTTGGCGCCGTTGCGGGGACTTGGCGCGTGCCTGTGTTCATTGGCTCGCTTCACTGTTTTTCAATCATCCCTGTATATACATGTTTTGTTTTGTTTCTTTTAACTCTTTGAATATTATAACTTTGCATCTATCATCTCAGCATATCATCTCAGCATATCATCAGCATTGGTATAACTTAGCATTGTTAATTTGCATCTCAGCATATCATTTGTAACTTAGCTTCCCTGTAGTGTAACTTAGTTTAATTTTCTTATAACTTGCATCTGTAACTTGTCATTGCATTGTAGTTTTGCATCGTAGTTCTTATTAGCTGTATAAGTTTTTTGCATTGTAGCTTAACTGTCACTTTTTCTACATTTTGATTTGCATTCTGCATTTTAGTCCCAATCAGTCCAAGATACTCTCAGTGCATATCCTGTAGCACTGAGAACTGAGTTTGACTTGTCATTTTTTGTGGCTGCAGCTTAGTATCACTTGTCATTTTTGACCCCAGTCAGTCCAAAGAACAGTGACTAGCACTAGCACTTAACTGGCTTGAGCTGTCAACAACCCAGCTTCATTGTGACTTTCGAGTGATCATTGTTAAACCCTCATCTAGGTTAGCTGACTTTGTAATGATTACAGAGCAAGTCTGGGTACTAAAATTTGCTTGTTGAGTTAGCAGGTGCAAGTGGCAAAGCTGAGCCAACCCAAGGGAAAAGCCCAGTTCTTGAGGTAAGCCTAAACTTCCCCTTTGAGCCATTGTCTGCCCTGTGCTTTGAGAAAACCCTGAGCTCCAGCCCCCTGAAGCTGTTGAGCCTCAGCTGCAAACCTTGTAGAGACTCTGTTGACTTGTGTTGTGTGTAACCCTGAGACCTGAGCATAAGCTTGTGTGAACTAGCCTGTGAGTTTGAGCTATAACCATCCCATGAATGCCTGATAGACCAATTGCATTGCTAAATATACATGAAATCTGTGTTTTGGGTGAATTGAGCTGTAGTTCAGCTGTGAATTGTGCACAGCTCCAGCCCCTAAGTTTGTTGAGCTTGTCTTTGCTGGTTAGCCTAGGTTAGTTGTAACAGCTTAACCATTGTCAACCCTGTTAAACTTGCTTGTGATACTCTGTTGTATGTACTGTGCTGGTTAGCACTTGTGTGTGTGGCATTTGAATGAGGGCTGAGTGACTTGAGCAAGCACACTCATCTGCCCTGTAGAGCCTAAGATGCAACTCGGTCTATTAAGCATAACCCTGAGCCATTGTTTGCCACTGTACCTTGAGTTTTTAGCCTCAACTGAAATCTGTGCTTACCTACCCGAGTGTAACTTTTAGTCTTCATTCACCCTACCAGCCACCACCCACCCTATGTTGATTGAGCCGGAGGTTGCAAACCTTATCACCTCATCTCGCCTGAGCAATGAGCTTAGTCATTGATACTTTGTGGCTCTGCTGAGCATTGCTCATCCACTTGATTGTTGTTACGCACTTATAAAGCGTGTCTTTGTCTTTGTGAACTCGTCAACAAAGAATCGCCGGCAATTACCGGCCTCCTATGTGCTCAGTCTTTGTGAAAAGTGTGTCAATTTTGGTGAGGCTTTGCTATTTCTAACTTGTGAAACAACTAGGCTTTGCACACAAACCTGCACTGCACAAGCAACCTTGCTTGTGCATTTTGTAAACCAACCTGGGCTGCTAACTACTTGACCCTAAATCAAGCCCACATAACCAACTTTCAGCCCACACCGCTTGGGTTAACTAAATCCTACACGGGCTTTGTGCACACACCGAGCCCACATCCTCTCGGGCTATACTTTTACAACACAATCGGGTCATGTGCGGTTTCACCACTTCTTGAGGCTAAGCCGAACTCGGGCTCTACACACAAACTCAGCCCACATACTGGGCCATTCAATCTGGGCTGCTCATAATCACACAACCTGGGCTCTAAACCAAATTGAGCCCACACAAAACAGTTAAGTCTGCATTATCTGAGCGGCTGGGCTCTGCACGTTAACTGAAGCCCAACTACTGGGCTATACATTTTTCAGCCTAATCTGGGCTGTGCAACCAAGCTGGGCCAGACCATCTAGGCTAGAACCTATTCTGTTGGACTGTTTAAACATCCAAGGGGCTATACTTTCCCAAACAAACCAAAACCCAAACAAACCAAATCCCAACAAACCAAATGAAGCCCAATAAACCAAATTCCCACATAAACCAAAGCCCATTTTAAGAATGTTTATGTTTGTTCATATTTTCTATTGGGTTGATCCTCAACTCTTTAGATTGTTAGTGTATGGTAAATTTTTGTATATAATCTAGTAGGACTTGTTAAAATTTTTCTTTTCTTGAAGCGGTTGAGTCTTCTTGCACATATATTATGCTAATCCGATATGATCTCCACCTGAGAATGATTGGATTCTAGCCTTGACTAGTGAAGCTCTAACAGTGCTCATGCCACATCCTAATCTCTTCCCTTTTCTCTTATCGGCATAGTTCTCTCGGTATGTGACTTGTTTAAATTTTTTTCTATATGAAGACACATTGAGGACAATGTTTGATTTAGGTTTGGGGGTGCATTTGCATATTTTTGCATTTAGAGTTTTTAGTCTTTTTAACCTTCTCTGTGATGAGTGCCAAATAGTGCATATTTATACACCTTTTTATTGGCATTTTACTCATCTTTTGTGCTCAAGAATCAGATATTATCCCAGATTCTGTGTTTTCTTTGTTTTCAAGAATAAATATTTATATTAATTAATTTTGTGTTTTTAGGTAATAAATAAAGATCGGAGAAACTGAGGAGCAAAAGAGCGAAGAATGGAGTCGAGAATCTAAGGAGCGAGAAGCCGAAGCCGCGCGCAGCGGTTTGCAACCCAACAAGTAGCAACTCATCTACAAGACATGGGATTGAGATAGACGACCGCGACCCGATCCGAGCCCGTCCATCCCCGACCGTTCAGATCTTCCCCAGTCGCATCCAACGGTCGCTGCCTCCATTCCATCAAAGACCGATGCTCCCGTTTCACACCAAATCACTCCAATCTTCCCTGAGCCGTTCAGATCTTACCTGCTACATCCGACGCTCGCTCCGACCTTCACATCAAATCCTGATGCACCCGCTTCACATCACACCACCTATATAAGCCCCTAACACAGAAACCTAACCCTATTCTCTTCTCCTCCCCCATACCTCTTCACCCGACAGACAGAGCTCTGCTCTGCATCTCCACACCTCCCTCTCCGTCTCCTGTCTCTATCATCACCATCCCCATCTTCTTTCACCTCAACAACCGCACCATCAACCACCTCAGCTCCCTCTCTAGGTCTAGTTATCTTTCTTATAGCTTCTATCAACCCTAGAAGCTAAATTAAAGATAATTGGGGACTAGGGTTTCTCATACATCAACTCAGTCGATGCATGGCGTTCTCAGAGCCAATTTGACAGGAGAATAGCACGATTCGAGGCGGTTCAGAGAGTAGAGGGTATGGGTATGATTTAATTTCTATTTTTAATTGAATTAGGGTTTGGTAGTTTTAGGGTTTGCTGTGCATGTATAAATATCAGTGAAGGGTGAGTGTAGAAGGCACGCCCGGATTAGCCAGTGCTGTCATTTAGATTTAATTTGGTTGTTTGTTGTTTTAATTTAGTTGCTAGGTTTCTCAATGAAACCCTGATTCCAATTTGTGCTTAAACTCTGTTGGATTGATCTTGTATGCTTAATATTATCAATTGTCTTCAATTACAAATACCCAATGCTTTTCTTTCACACTGTATACCAACGCCATGGATACACTGTAGTCAGGTCATAAATGTGTTGAGTGTATTGCAGCTCAACCTTAGATATAAATGCTAATTCCTTTGATTAATTTTACTTGATTAGATAACTAATGCTCTGGGTTAGTACCCTTAGGTTGGTAATTGAAGTTTACATGGAGAAACTCCTTAGTTAAGTGGCGAATTGACACACGCCCTTAGCTACTATAGGAACAAGACATTTAACTTAGTTGAAAGCACAATAGAAGTTAGTGGTGGAATTGCAGACCTTAGCACGATTTTTGTCACTTTGTTTATACCTTAGTTTAGGTTCATTTCATTACATCTCAGCCGTATCGGCCAAAACATCTTATTTACCACTGTTTGTCACAATGTCACTGGGATTCGATTGAAGAAAGCCTTAGATCACATTAAAAGCACCCCTCGTCTCGTGGATCGACCCGTATTTGCCACTTGTCTTCATTGAAGACACCGTGCACTCATACGGTATTACCGTAGGCCGTAAAATATATACACTCTCACGGGCCTACCAAGTTTTTGGCGCCGCTGCGGGGACTTAGCGTGTGCCCTGTGATTCATTGCTTGCTTCACTGAAATTTCATTCTATCCCCTGTACATACTCACCGTGCATTGTCATCTTTAACCCTGTATTAGTGTAATGTAGTTGTTCTCTATTGTTTACATTTTTACACCCTGTCATTGCATCACTTCATCTGTAATTTCCTTTTGTTCTTGGATAGCTTAGTATAACTTATAGTGTACTTAACTAGTAGTGTCACTTATTTACATTTGTAGCTTAGTATAATCCATGTGTTCTTGCATTTGTTTAATCTCATCTGCATCTTGATTGTGGAGTCTGCAAGGCAGACGTGTATTAAGTTAGTCAGTTGCTGACATTATGGGACGATGAGTCCTTGTATTGCTGAGTCGAACGTGATTTTCAAATGTTCTGAGACTCATGAATTGAACGTGTCTGTTGAAACGGAAGGTGAACATATCTTGTTCATTTGATGGATTGTTGAATATTGATAGTTGAACCAATATTCCTTAGTCTGAGCAAATGTTGCTCGTTTGATGAATTATTGGTAGCAGGACCAAAATAAAATATTAATTTAAAATACTGGTAACTGAACTGAGTATAATTAATAAAAATGTTGATCATGGGATCAACGTAAAATTATTAGCATTTGAATCGGAATTATGAACCTTGGATTGAAACCTAATTTCGATCAATTGATGATTTATTGAAAATCAACCACAAAGTGAAGGAGGAGGCGGCTTCATGGGATAATGGATCAACCATGTAGCGCCTTGATGTTCGAGTTGAGCAAATACCAAAGTCTCTTGAAGACCCGATAGGTGAAAGGATGATTAAGCTACTTGGTTTAATCATTTATTAAAATAATGCTCGTCTTAAATGGTAAAACCTAATTATGAATAGATGAGGACCAACCAAGGATCATGAAAAATGTCCTGGTTGGTCACGGGATCGGCCCGCGATCATTTTATGAAATTCCAAGTCGTTTGGAAGAGTTCTGGACCTAATACGTGCAATTGCGCAAATTAGGTCAAATTGTGAAAATACGTGGGACCGGCTCCTTGCAAGCCAAAGAGCCAACCTTGGTCGGTCAAGGTAACATGCTCACATCGCCAAAGTGTCTGTGTCTCAGTCCTGAGAATTTTGATATTTTATAATGTGTGTTTGAGCAACATTTTGAGAAAATATGAAGAAATCAAGGATTTTGCTGAAACTGAGGAAACTTCATAAGATGAAGGAAATAATAATAATAATAAAATGAAGGAATCACGAAGTGTGGGATCGGCTATGCCAAGGCATGGCCGGCCGGCCAATGAGCCCGGTCCCATGGCACTTTTCCTAATTTTATATTATTTTCATGATTTTAGGGAAATATCATGAAATCAAGGAATTTGTTGAAACCAAGGAGTTTCCTTGAAGTGAAGGGGTTCCCATGAGATGAAGGAAACAAATAATATTAATAATAATAAAATAAGGGGCATGTGGGACTGGCCACGACTAGGGCATGGTCGTCCGGCTGGGGCCCGTCATAAAGTCTTCCCTAATTTTATATTTTTTCCTTAATGTGAAGGAAATATCATGAAATCAAGGAATTTCATGGGATCAAGGAAATAATAATAATAAAATAATAAGGAATGCAAGGTGTGGGATCGGCCACAACTAGGGCATGACCGGCTGGCTAGTGAGCTTGGTCCCGTGACACCTTTCCCAATTTTTATTATTTCCTTGATACGAAGGAAAACACCATGAAACTGAGGAGTTTCCTTGAAATGAAGGATACTTGTTTAAATGAAGGGATTTTCATGAGATCAAGGAAAATAATAAAAATATGATAAAATATAAAATTGGGCGTGGGACTGGCCACGGCGGGCGGTCGGTGGGCCCAGTACCCTAGCGCCTTAGTTAATTTTTTTTTTCTTCCTAGTTTGCATAGGTTCATCATTCCTTCATGTTTTGGAATGCTCGTTCGTGCATTCAGGTGCTCGTTAGTGCATTATTGCTTTGAGTACACTTGCACCATTTTGGTGGGGCTTGCTCGATGGCGACTCGGATGCTCAATGCGTTGAATATTTATTACTAACCCATGGAATTCTCAGGGAAGAACCATGAATTGAAGTAATGAAATATTATGAATAATGTAGAATATTTTCCGAGTTGATTAATGAATCTAATGATTTAGAAATAATTAATTGATGGCTCTATACTATTACGATCGTCTAGGAGCATTAATTGTTCAAGAGTTGAGCGATATGAGCTTGTTGAAGCGTCATTTTTCTCTTATATAGTCAGGGAAAACATTGTTACATCCTGAAGACGTTTATTGCTCTATACTAGCAGGCAAGCTGTCTAGGAGCCGTCCAATCGTTCGATTCTATATATAATGATTTACTGAAATTTCTCAGTATTCATGAGATATGTCGTTGCCTCAGCTGAGAGACTATACATCTACATATACTCTGAGAGACAGTATTCTCATTCAGATATTCTTGCGGCATGAGCTTTCATGCTTTAATGAGAGACATGAGCCTCAATACTCATCGATTCTTTGGCTCGGGAGCATGTATAGTTATGGTTTTATGATTTTACCCTTTGTCGAAAATCCACCATCTTAAGTCCCCCGCTTAGTGAGGGACAGTCATGTTCCTCGATCAAGACTTTGAATGGTGATTTTCTTGTTATATACATTCTGAGACGAAAATAAGTAGTCGAATTTAGTCGTAAGATAAGATGTTACCGGATTTTCGATTGCACGAGCGAACCACGACTTGAACTAAGATCCCGGTGGCATGATAGAGCATTGAGACCAAATTGATGTAGAGCCACCGATTTGGTGATGGAACCTTGGTCGGTTAAGGATTCATGTCCGGCCCAAGAAAGGAAATCCTTGTGGAATTAGGTTTTGGAAATAAAATTTGATATAAAAGGGAATAAATACCCTCTTTTTTTATTTCTCTTCCACGGCCACCACCACCTTCATCTCTTCATCTTCTTCACGTCAGCGAGCGGGAGGAGATTCTCCACGGAGCTCGTCGCCGTCGATCGTCACCGTCCAGCCATATTCCGGCAACCGACCAGGTAAGTGAAAAAAAAAAAAAAATTTTTTTTTAGAAGTTTCATGAGTTTTTCATGCTGAAATTATATACATGTGCATATATGAGTGTGAGTTTTGTAGAAAACCCTTGTTTTTAGAACGTATGTTCGTTCAATCGTTAGTTTAAGAAACTAGTAATAATCCCTGAATTAGGAGATATTTTTTATACATTGACTATGTCTAGTGATAAAATTTTGTTTATGAGTTTTCATGGAAACCAAAACTTTTTCTTAAAAGGTGTGAGCTTTCACAAAATCGAAATAAACCCTCGTTTCAAAGACAGACGATCGTACGAAGGAAATATATTATTATTTTTTGATAAAACCGTGGAATATCCACAAAATTTTATGTATAGAACCGTGACTTGTTCATGGTTTTTTTTACGTGAGTTCTACTCACATTAAAATAATAATTTATTTTTTTTACGTGAATAATTCACGTTTTATATATGAATATATTTTTTTGAAAAATCAAAGCCTGACTTTGAATAGTGTTTAAAGGTAAACAATTATTTATGATGAAATATTGTTTAGTTTTCATAATTCAGTGGTTAATGTTCACACGGTAGAAGTGTTCATGATTTTATGAAAATCTGAGTTTTGCTCGTCTTTTGTAGATTTCGAAGAAACGAGCAAGTTTTGAAGTGTTAACTCTTGCATTACAATCACTACTGTAAGTGGAATCGTAAAAGGTAAGAGTTAAGAATTACCATTTTCGTAGATGTTTTTCCGTGTGCATAATTCCATCATCTTGTCGAAGTTTGCATCTTGTATGGATGATATACTGAAGTAGAGTATTGTGTGCATGTTACAAATACTTCGCAAGGATGTCTGACTCTCAAGAAAATGATGTCTCCAGAGATGATACATGCATGGATGAGGCTTCTATTGGTGAAGAAGAAGATGAAACACCTGGAATCAAGAATGTTCCAAACATAGAGGATGCATTCTTTGTGGCTCAAGGACCTGAAAAGCGCCTCAGAACTCCAGCATTTCTTCTTCTGATAAATCCTAGAGAGGTTACTCAGAAAAAATTGGTGACTCCTCAAGCGGCCATTCGGTTACTGTCTTGAACGAGGATATTTTTAAATGCGTCAATCATTGAATTCAAGCTTTCTCGCCGCCTTTAGAAAAGTTTTCTGGATGGGCGAGGTATATGCTGGGTTTTGCTCGTGTTCGATCCATGTTGCATGATGCACAAATAACATGGGCTATCCAAGCCTATGGAGACTTGTTCATTTTTCATGATGCGCGAGGTATGGTAGCTCTACTTGCTCGTTGTTGTATTCCAACTCACACTTTCATATGCAGATGGGGAGAGTTTACCATCACCTTAGAGGATGTAGTTGCTTTGTTGCATCTTCCAATCACGGGTAACCTTCCTGAAGGTCTTTCCTCCTTAGAGGAAACAAACAATGTCTAACATCTTGACAGCCGCAATGGAGGAGATTAATAAGGTATCCGGCAGCAAAGGTTGTTACGCTCATTGGTTAATACATTGGTGGCCGAGAGATACTCCTCTTGACTGGCCTGTTGACGGTACGTTATGTATTGATGCTTTCTTGTGTTTATGGCTGTCCAGAGATGTATTTGAAGATGCTGGAAATTTGTTGAAGCCATTCGTGATTCCTTTTTCCATTAAGATGGCTCAGGGTGAGCAACTCCCAATAGGTAGTCTGTTCTTGGGTTCTTTGTACTCTAACTTAGACTCCATGATTATAGACTCCAGCGTCTCGAATGGCTTTATGAAGATTGAATGTTATGCCAATACGATGTTTCTTCAAGATTTGATGTGGGAACGTTTCAAGAATTATGCACCCATTCCACGTACTATCTTGTAAGGACTGAACGCTGATGCTCGTCATATTTTCTCTGAGAGGGATAATGCTAGGATCATGCGCTGGTCTACAAAGCAACCCCGACTCAAGACTCGTTTCGTTTATGTGTTAGACAGTGAATCTGAATTCAACATCCATCCATGGGTGTCAATCCCTCCTTATATTTCTCAGTTGACAACTTTCAATGCTGAAGAAAGTATGACTTTGAAATCTGTGCTTGATTTGAGCGATGGCGAGAGGTCTTTTATCTTTGAGTTGCACTCACTGGTTACCCGATATCAACAATACATGGAGAATTCTCGGTGGAAGAATACAATATTGATAGGCCATCTCGGCAAATGGGTAAGGATCGGTGTTTTTCCGACTTTTCTCGGAGAAAGAAACCATCATTGAATAGCTCATGACCCGTTTAGACCGCACATGTGGAAGGAAGTGAATCTTTGTTTCCTAGATCTGAGCGAATTACATATGTAACTCCGGGTTACATAAACTTTTGGGATCAACAACTCGGGTGTTTACTTGATTTCGTGAGAGTTGATCAACCTTTGGTGAAGGATAAGGCTGCACAAGAACCGAACCAGAATCGGTGAACCGCATAAGAACCGGAAAAAAAGAACCAGAACCGGAGTAGGAGGTACAGGGAACGGGAATGAATTTAAGAACCGGTTGCATATGAGTACAGGTACCGGTTCCAACCTTATTCCCGACATGTCCCAGACTGAAATACCCGTTTGATTCTATCCATTGATTTAAATTCATCTTAGCCGTAGATGATAGGTTTTTATACGTCATATCATTTTCACTTTCACTCATAAACTCACAGACGACTCCCTTCTTACTAATCTTCCTTCTTCTTTCTCTGATTTCAATTTCTTGTTTTCATCAATTCAATTGAAACAAATCAACAATCACTATTATTAGTAGTAGTATCAGTTAATCATCAATTAATTTTGGTTTCATAGATCTTGAAAGACATGTGCAGGTTTGAAATTAGATGAAATTTTGACATCGATTGAAATCAATGGTATTGGATTGTTTTAATGGTTACTTGTTGTTGATGGGTGAATTAAAAATGACTAGTTCATGGTGATAAAAAGGGGGAGAATACTGAGTTTGGTTCAGTATTAGGGCTAGGTTCAAATATGAAATTGAAATTGAAAATGGTGGAGACCAAATAGTGGACGTGGTGATACACCCGTCAACAGTAATGAGAATTGATGGGTAATGAAGATTTAGAGAGTTGGGTTTGAGATGGAATCGTGAACAAATTACAGAAGTTGTTGGTGCTGGTGAAGATGCAACAGGTGCAATAACAAAAATTGTAGCAAATAATGATAATTTTGACGGGGTTGCTATGGATTAAGAGATGTCGGGGGATTAAGCCCTAGGTATTTGATTTGCTGAGATGGGGATGTTGTTGTTGGAGTAAGCAAGGTTTCATAGTGATGTGTATGAAGGTATAGAAGAAGACGATGATTAAAGGGATTTGAATAATAAAATTTGTAGGTAAAAACTAAAAGTCTTAGGACTTGTCTGGACCGATCTTATGGATACATGTACAAGTCCAGTGCAGGCACCGGTCCTCAAAATGAGGTACCGGTCAACTCCAGTCAGGTCTGGTTCCACGAAACCCGGACGTGCATGACTCATGTGCAGCCTTAGTGAAGGAGCCTCCTTCCTGCTGAGATGATTGCTACTCGACCAAGATTGAAGCATTTCCACTGGTGGTGATAAACGGAAAACATCTTCGGGATGTTCACAAGTAAGTATTATTTGCATAATCTTCATGAAATTATGATAATTGTGTTTTGATTATTGCGTCAAAATTTTTTTACAGGACGGTCGTAACGTAAGACCTCGAATCGATGTATACCTCTCATAAACTAAAGCAACTGTTCATGGCGGAGAAGGCAGGAGAAAGAATTATAAATTGTGGTCCAATACCATAAAGTCCCATGTTGTTTCTTTGGTGAGTTGTCAGTACTTCTCTTGCTGTGACTTCTTATCATCCGTATTATTAGGATTAGAAAACCAATATTTGTTATTTTGTTGCAGAACTTCACTTCATCGAGTATGGACTTGATGCTTTCTTTTTGGGCAAACAATTTCTGACTTGAGTTATGAAGAAGATGCGTAAGTATTTCTTCGCATAGCCAATTATGATGCTTTGTAGACAGAATACTAATTGTTGAGAATATATCCAGGAGGATGTCTCCATGGAATTGGAGAATACTGGTGATGTTCGTTCATCTTCGGAAAATAGCGATAAATAAAATTTCCAGAGCTCAAAACCGAATGAAAGCAATGGTGCTCTTAATGTTGATACGGGCAATTCAGGTTCTTTGAACGCTTCTGAGACCACCCAAGTAAGTATTTCTCTTGAATTTTATCCATAGAAGCATAAATTTCTTGATTTATGAATGAATGAATGAGAATTCATATGAATATACGAAAAGTTTTGTTGAAATACGTCACCAGAAATTTCAGAATTCAGTCCTTTAGCAAAAACGCCATAAAATCTTCATCTCGATGTCGGATTTTGTGATCTACCCATGTATCTTCATGCCCAGAAAATTTCCAAGCTTTTTGAAAGAAGATTTTTAAGTTTTGAGCACGTTTAGGAGTCTAAATCGACGAAACAAGAAACTTCGAGGAGACTTTCGAAGATTTTCGGTTGTCATGTAGTCCAATGTTTCGACCACATATTTTTACTAGTTCATACAATTCCTATGAAATTTTATATGTTGTAGATAACATCCATACGAAGAGAATGGTATATAAAGCAACCTTAGATTCTTTAACAATTGCTCCCGGTTAAATGCGTTTTGTACGGTGTTTATGGGTGAAAACTACTCCTGCAGAATTTGGTAATTTGGGGTGTGGATGAGGAATGAATTTAAACCTTAAACAAATGCACTGCAGCGGTGAGTGCTTGTAGATTCGAGAGATCAATCATGCAAGTCCGGCCTAAACCAAGAAATGGCCGTTCAGGACTTGTTTCGGTCACAAAGTGAAGGAGATGGGGTTGATCTTAGGGAGGGAAGCGAAGAAGGTGTTGAGATTGTGAAGGTGTTGGCTTGCTTATGACTTGTAATAGAAAGGTGAGCAGGCTTGTGGTTGATGCAAGCAGGCTCTGAGTGTTGGAATACGTTTTGTATTAACACTTGGTTTTCTGTCTCGTCTGAACTTGTGTTGTTTCTCCTTGTCTCCTATTTTTCTCTTGTTTTTTCTCCGTTTTTGTTGAAAATAAGGAGGAGAACCTATTTATACAAGTCATTGAGCCTTATTCACGTCTCTCGTGGGAAGTGGAGGAAGTGGAGTGATGGAGTAGTGGAGTTGTGCGTCGGTGCCACACGACCAGTCTTGCCCACTTCTCCTGTTCATCTCTAACCGTCCATGACTTCGACACGTTCTTGTGATGGCGCGTTGCCGCCGCATGTAAACCGCCGGACCAATACCCCGATTTGTGACATGATTGATGTCTGGAATGTGTGGATCGTGGATCCACGAAAGATAGCATGTAATCTGAATTGAATAATCGTGTTATTCGAAGTCGATACTTGTGAAGTATCGTGTGTATTTTATGCAGTCTTTGCATTATGATGTGGTAAAGTGATGGGTAATGACGCCTCATCACCAAATAACTCGACCGAGGGTTGTATAACCAAGTCGTAAAGTTGAACGGATGAGATGATCTTTGATACACTCATCTCATCGACCGTTAATGGATATTAGGGATTTTGAAGAGGTGCGCAAGCATCACTCTTTAGCTTGGTCGAAACCAAGCATGGAAAGGGATTTGGAGAGGGCCGACCGGGCATGTGTGTAGACGGCATGCACACGCCTACACCTCACCGTCCCATGGAGGCGCGATCTAGGCCACTCAATTTAACCGGTAAAGTTGAGTGGTTGAGATCGGTTTGCGGCAGAAATTGATGCCTCAAAAGGGTTGGAAACCGGCGTGACATCCCTAGTTTGGGCGCGCGTTTCAAGACGACACATCTTGGCTCGGTCTTGGTCGATCATACCAGCGTGTAGGTGGTAGGCTGGTGTTCACACCTATACCGACTATCCCATGAAAACGTGATCTAAGCCACTCAAATCATCCGGTGAAGTTGAGCGGTCGAGATCGATTCGTGGTTTGGGAGGCGCGGCCATGCTAGTTTGGACGCACGTTTTGGATTGACCGGGCATGATATGCCTTGGCCGAACACATGAGGAGGTAGATGGGCCCACGGTGGTCATGCTGGTATGACCGCCCTTGTTTAATCTAATCTGTGACCCTCCATTCGTGCCTTAGAGAAGATGGACGCGTGATGACTTGAAACCCTAATTTTGGCTTTCAAGCCGTAAGCGTCATCTCTTGTTTGGGTGATGATTTTGTCACGGCCAAACATTGTTGGTCTTGACCGATTGGTCAAGTGTGTGGCGGGCCCACGGTGATCGTGTTGACATGCTCGGCCCTTTGAGTCTACATCTACACCCTCCATCTATACCGCGAAGATGGATGGTTGAGACTGCTTTTGCGACACATGTAATATGCCCGCAAACCCTAATTTAGGGTTTTCCGTCCATAATGCTTGGTATGAACGGTTTCTTGGCAGGCTAGGCCAATGACCGACCATGCGGGAATCGGCCGTGGGTATTCCATACCTGCTTGGGGGTGATGGAATTGATCCGGGGTCATCCAATCATGCTTATGGAGTTGGATGATCGCGATCGAGATCATATCCGGACCGATACGGTCAGTCCGGATGCTCAATCGGCTAGTATAACACACCGAGAGGGGCTCAATCGGGCTAGTATAACACACCGAGAGGGGCTCGGGCTAGTATAACACACCGAGAATCGGCATGCGCACGGGTATTTCAGTACATGGTTTCATTATAGTGCTTGGAGGTTCGTGTTACTCTGTAAGAGTAACACTCGATCGTCATGCCACACCGATAATGAGTACTTTGAAATACAAGGCGATATGAAATTCACAGGAAGGGATTGTTGCCACATGCTCCAACCTCGGAGGAATTTCATGTATTCACGAGAATGGGATTGTTGCTACATGCTCCATTCTTGGTGAATTAAGTGAGGGAGTATCAACACTTATAAATGGCTTTATCTTTTACAAGATGTCAACGCATGATTTTTTCATTTTTTTACAAATTTAACCTTAAACGAAAATCCACCATCAACAACAGGCGGTGTAAAATCCTCTCGGGCGAGCTTGTTGTAAAACGTGTTTTTATGACTTTCATGTTATTTGCTTTGATGCCTAGCATGTAAAATAAAGAACTTAAATACCATTAGTTCACTTACATGCTAAATTTTATGATATCCTTCGGTTTCATGCTTGGATGGCTCTAATCTCATGTAATCTTGGTATTAGGTGCCAAATACCGAAGTTGAGAATGAAGGAGCCGATAATGATGACTTGAGCAACCCTGAGGTTATTGATGAAGAAACGAACATCTCTGAACCTCAAAGTCGTGAGGGAGTTGTTGCTGATGTTGTTAAAGAGACTGAGAGTTCAATTGTTGTTGCTTCAGTAGCGGAAGAAGCCGAACCACGAGTAGAGGAAACTGAAGAAACCGTTGCTCTGACTGTAGAAGTTGCTCCAGTAATTTAGAATCGTATAGTGGTGCATGAATACCCAAGTGCATGGATTGCTTTCGATCCTCCATTTGATGCATCACTCCCATACCATGAACTAGTTGGTGGATTCAGCGTTCCTATTGGATATGGCAGTTTGTACGAGAAGATATGGAGGAAATTTGGTAACATCATTGTTACTAGAGATCCCAAGCGTGCTTATTCTTTAACAATGCAAGTAAGTGTGATCTTGCGTGTTGTAAGTGATATATGCGCTAGGGCCGAAATATCATGTTACTCCGGATGTATACTTTGATTGGGAGTTCAACTTGGAGAATTCTAAGAGACTTGGCTTCAACGTGAAGTGGCTTCGTAAGAAGATAAATGCTATCAAGGACTCATGTGAGAAAAACATACCCTTTCCCAATGATGTTGTGATGGAGAAGGAAGACAAGATTGCTAGGCTGACTGAAGAGCTGAACATGGAGAAGGCGGCCTTACAAGTCTTGAAGGATGCAGAGGAGCAGAAATCTTTCTTTGCTGTTTTTCTTTGATTTCTTTTCCATAACCTCTTGGACTTCTAAACTTCTGAGAGATGTGAGGTTTTATTTCTGGTTTTGATTGTTTTTGATAAGTAGATGATTGAGGATTTTCTTTGGATTTGATAGAGATTTTCTTCAAGTAAACTGAATTTTGATAAATTGCTGGATTTAAATTACTGAATGCAAGTATTGCAAACATTTTGGAGGAATTGAAATACAATGAAAGAAAATCCTAAATGCCAAATTCAGGGAGTTCATGCCTTGAACACCTAACACCTCAAACGTCCAAGACCTTAGGCATCAAAGGCCTTAAGCCAATTTTCATGTATTACGGCCACACTCTCCTTGCTTTCCATGTTGATTAATTTGTAGTATCCACCAGCAACAGACTTAGAGATCATAAAAGTTCCTTCCCAGTTGGAGTTCGTTGCAGAATGAAAGTTACGCTTAGTTGCTTTGAGAACTAAATCTGCCTCCTGGAACTTGTTAGACTTGATCGGTCATGCCCTGAATATCTTATGTTGGTTTGGAATTCTTCGTGTAGTGGAATTCCATGTTGTTGAAGTCTTCCAACCATGCAGCACATGTGGACATTCGTGCAAAGGAGAATATTTTGGATATCTGTTTGTTGAATTCAGTCATTATTTCAAAGCAATGACTCGTATTAGTGAGGTGCTCGATTCGGAGAGGTTCTGCGTCCAACCACTTAGTGAAATATTGCTGAGGTGAGGATATCCATTCATAGCATTTTGCAATAGCTAAGTTGTTGGTGGAGTAAAGCCCTCGAACCAAATAAGCATGTTTGAAAACTGATAATATGGACACATGGGGAGGAATAAGACTTGCTCTGAGTACGAAATCTTTTGATGAAAACATTTGCATTTTCTTCAAAGCTCTTGTGTCAGCCAAGGCTTTGACCTCCTTCGAGATACTCTAACAGGGAAATATCCTCTTTTTCTTCTTCCGAATCAATGGTTTCTTCAACATAGAAGTGTGCGATTGAAGGTGTTGGGGTTACCTTTCCAAAGATGAATCCACGTACGTCCAAGGATCATATCATATCCCGAATCTTCTCGATTATGTAAAATTTTGTTTCGTCCGTCTGTGCTGATTTTATGTTCACCTTGAGAGTAATGTGGCCATAAGCCTCTCTGGGCATCCCTTCATGATCCATAATTGATGCTGGAGCATGAATGGATTCTTGTCGTGTGATACCAGCGGCTCTGAGAGTTTTCAGAGGGATAATATTTACAGCAGTGCCGACATCTATCAATGCTCGTTTGAATTCGTTTCCTTTGAGATGGACTGTGGTAAGAAGTCCCCAGTCGTACATTTCTTTGTCTGCTGCTGAAGGCTCATGAGGCGTCTCCTGAATCAATAAACGCTTCCCTGACACGATGTGGTTCAATGCAGCAAACATGTCTCCCCTTTGAGCTTTTGATAAGTATAGAAATTCGCAAACATGCTCGATTAAGGATTGAACTGCTTCCTTGACAGGCGGTTCAGAAAGAGTGAAGGTTCTGACTGGGAGAGGATCTCTATGGACTCTTTCAGTCCCCAAGTTAAGCTCTCATGATTCGACCTTTTCCTTAAATATGCGCTTCAAAGTTCTGCAATCACTTGTGGGATGGTTGACGAACCTATGAAAGCGACAGTAACGAGGATTTTCCATGGCCTCTTCAGTTGGTTCTTTCTTGACATACGACAACTTGATTGCGCTGTCTTGAAACCAGGCATGTAGCAGTTCAATAACCTCTTCAATGGAAAAGGGGAAATCAGGCGCCTCTGGATCAGCTTATGTGTGTTGGGCAGGGACTTGCGTATTATCCTTCCTTTGCTCCTTTGAAGGAGTTGAGGAAGTATGCTTGCATTGTGATTCGAATTTACGTTTGCTCCTTTCGCAACAACGTTTGTGGAAATTTGGAGGTTGTACTGCTTGTTGATCAAACGTCTGTTACCTCGAGTTTCCCGTGGTTCTTCAATTTTTGTAGTTTTAGCCATATGCAGTAAAGCAGGTGCAGTAGTTGCTAATCTCTTAGCCGCTTCATGAAGTTCGGAGAAAGTCTGGAACCTGAGATTTTCCAGTAAATCCCTATAGACTGGAATCATTCCGTTGATGCACAAGTCCACAAGTTGTTGTTCTGTGACATTCGGATCATGACAGTCAAGGGCTTGAACCCCTGAACCTTTTCACATAGTCGTTAGGGTGTTCATTGCTCCTTTGAAACATCCTTCCGAGATCAGAGAGGGTGATTTGCTCGAAATGAAGAAATACTTTCAGTAGAAAGCATTAACCATTTCTCCCCAACTTTTGATACTTCCTGGTGCGATGTTGTTGTACCAAGTATATGCTCTGCCTTTCAGAGACTTTGAAAATTCCTTCAGTCGGACAACATGATTGTGCTCATGTTCACCCAATGATTCTAGAAATCGAGAAACGTGTTCTCGAGCATTGCTTGTTCCATCATAAAGGGTGAATGTTGGAGAGGTGTAACCTTTTGGCAGAGGAATCCTTTGCGTAGTAGCAGGGTATGGAGGTTGGTGACGGTGGACAGAGGGCGTCTTGTCTTTTCCACGATCCTCCTAAAGGCATTCCAGGTCTTCACGGGTGATGAAACTGGATGGCTCTTTCGTTGGTGGATTCTCTGCAGCCTTAGGAACTTCTTAGTCATATACCACATGGATTGGAGTAACTTCGGGATCAGCGTCTGAAGTCGTTTCTTTAGCTTTGCCTTTGTCCTGAGTTTTCTCTGACATCTTGTCTGTAAGAGTCTTGAGATAATTGAATAATTCCTTCTGAGTAGTAGCCATGTCAGTCTGATTTTTGGCAAGAGTCTCTTGCACCTTCATGAGATCGCCTATGGTAGGCGGATTTTCTCTGATTTCTTCAGGAGACCGACCAAAGAGTGGATTGTTGATGGCGCCAGTGCCATCACTTGCAGGGGTGATCACCGGAGCACCAGTGCTTGGAGGAGTAGCGGTGGCAAAGTTGCGCCGGAGGAGAAGTAGTGGCAGTGTTGCGCTGGAGGAGTGGTAGTGGTAGGTTGCGTCGGAGGAGTGGTGTTGGTAGTACCACTAGAGCTTGCGATATTAGGGTCGGGTGTTGAACCCGACTTAGTAACTAACCCAGACCTAAGACCAGCCATATTTGTGAGAATTCGGATTGCAACCGAGAGAATGATCTCCCACCGTGGTCGCCAATCAGAGATGGGGCAAAACGAGTTCTTTGGATTTTGCGGAATTGAGGAGACGACCGTGCGAGGAAACTCCTAAATCGAGCGAATTGTTAAACCTCACACAGATGCACCGCAAAAAGGAGTGCTTTGAATTCGAGAGATCAATCTCTAGGACTCCAGCCTAAACCAAGACAATGGCCGTTCCAGTGAATTCGGTCACAAGAGAGGATGGGTCAATCTGTAGGAGGGAAGCTGAGAAATGTTTGAGATCAATGGTGATCGAAGATTGTAGGTGTGTTATGTATTCTGCCTAAAGAAATAAGATAAGCTCGATTGATTGAATTTGCTCTGTTGAGAGTAATTGCTCGGACGTTGAGTTGTTAATCTCGTGTTGTCTCTGCTTTTTTAAAGATTGTTCTTCTTTCAATCATGATTCGAGACTTATTTATATTGCTAGAATTGTAAACACCTTGATCCCATGAAGTGTGACAGTTGCTGGAGTCAAAGAGTGGGGAAGTGGAAATCGTGTTAAAACCAGTTTCTCATCGTGCAGAGACTTGGTTGATTTTCCATACACGACTTTGCTAACTCCTCCAACTGATTGCACGACTTGCTCACATTATCATCGTGTGTATGAACACACGTGCCAGACCGCCGCACCAAAACCCTAGTTAACATCCCCCATGTGACACGATTGATGTCTCGTGATTGTGGAGTCTGCAAGGCGTACGTGTATTTAGTTAGCCGCTTCTTTGACTTTATGGGACGATGAGTCCTTGTATTGCCGAGTCGAACGTGATTTGTAAATGTTCTCGAGACTCATGAATTGAACGTGTCTGTTGAGACGAAGGTAAACATATATTGTTCATTTGATAAATTGTTGAATATTGATAGTTGAATCAATATTTTTAGTCCGAGCAAATGTTGCTCGTTTGATGAATTATTGGTAGCATGACCAAAAGAAAGTATTAATTTAAAATACTGGTAACTGAACTGAGTATAATTAATAAAAATGTTGATCATGGGATCAATGTAAAATTATTAGCATTTGAATCTGGAATTATAAACCTTGGATTCGAAACCCTAATTTCGATCAATTGCTGATCAATTGATGATTTATTGAAAATCAACCACAAAGTGAAGGAGGGAGCGGCTTCATGGGATAATGGATCGACCATGTAGCGCCCGGGTGTTCGAGTTGAGCAAATACCAAAGTCTCTTGAAGACCAGTTGGTGAAAGGATGATTAAATGCTGGTTTAATCATTTATTAAAATAATGCTCGTCTTAGATGGTAAAACCTAATTATGAAGCGATGAGGGACCGACCAAGGTATCATGAAAACCGGCCCTGGTTGGTCACGGGATCGACTGACGATCATTTTATGCAATTCCAAGTCGTTTGGAAGAGTTCTGGACCTAATACGTGCAATTGCGCAAATTAGGTCAAATTGTGAAAATGCGTGGGACCAGCTCCTTGCAAGCCAAAGAGCCAACCTTGGTCGGTCAAGGTAGTCCCGAGAATTTTGATATTTTCTAATGTGTGTTTGAGCAACATTTTAATAATAATAAAATAAGGAGTTTCCTTGAAGTGAAGGAGTTCCCATGAGATGAAGGAAACAAATAATATTAATAATAATAAAATAAGGGGCGTGTGGGACCGGCCACGACTAGGGCATGGTCGTCCTGGGCTAGGGCCCTATTCCAAAGTCTTCCCTAATTTTATATCTTTTCCTTAATGTGAAGGAAATATCATGAAATAAAGGAATTTCATAGGATCAAGGAAATAATAATAATAAAATAATAAGGAATGCAAGGTGTGGGACCGACCACAACTAGGGCATGACCGGACGGCTAGTGAGCTTGGTCCCGCGACACTTTTCCTAATTTTTATTATCTCCTTGATGCGAAGGAAAACACCATGAAACGAGGAGTTTCCTTGAAATGAAGGATATTTGTTTAAATGAAGGGATTTTCATGAGATCAAGGAAAATAATAAAAATATGATAAAATATAAAATTGGGCGTGGGATCACAGCCACGACGGGCGGCCCGTGGCCCAGTCCCTAGCGCCTTAGCTAATATTTTTATTATTATTATTTTTCTTCCTATTTTACATAGGTTCATCGTTCCTTCATGTTTTGGAATGCTCGTTCGTGCATTCAGTGCTCGTTAGTGCATTATTGGTGAGTACACTTGCACCATTTTGGTCGGGGCTTACTTGATAGCGACTCGAGATGCCGTACGTTGAATATTTATTACTAACCCATGGATTCTGCTGGAAGAACCATGAATTGAAGTAATGAAATATTATGAATAATATAGAATATTTTCCGGGGATCCGTTAATGAATCTAATGATTTAAAAATAATTAATTGATGGCTCTATACCAAATACGATCGTCTAGCAGCATTAATTGTTCAAGAGTTGAGCGATATGAGCTTGTTGAAGCGTCATTTTTCTCTTATATAGTCGGGAAAACATTATTACATCCTCAAGACGTTTATTGCTCTATACTAGCGAGCAAGCCAAGTTGTCTAGGAGCCGTCCAATCGTTCGATTCTCTATAGAATGATTTCTCAAATTGCTCGATATTCATGAGATATGTCGTTGCCTCACCGAGAGACTACACATCTACATATACTCGAGAGACAAAAGATTCTCGATCGAGAGATTCTTGCGGCATGAGGTTTCATGCTTTAATGAGAAACATGAGCCTCAATACTCATCCGATTCTTTGGACCGGGAGCATGTATAGTTATGGTTTTACGATTTTACCCTTTGTCGAAAATCCACCATCTACGCTTTTCCTTTCCATAATCTCTTGAACCTTGAACTTCTGAGAGATGTGAGGTTTTATTTTGGTTTTGACTTTTTGATTGGTTTTGAATAAGTGAGTGATTGAGGATTTTCTTTTTGGAATTGATAGAGATTTTCTTAAAATAAAAGAACTTTGATAAATTGTCGAATTCAAATATTGAATGCAAGAATTGCAAACTCTTGAAGGAATTGAAAATACATGTGAAAGAAAATCCTAAAATGAAAACGTTAGGTGTCTCGAGAGTTCATGCCTTGAACATAAAAAACCTTAGGATGTTGAATGTTTCGGCGCCAAAGGCTTTGAGCCAATTCTCCTTCATCACCGGCTTTGTCATCCATGTTGATAAACTTGTAGTCCATCCACCGCCATAGATTTGGTGATCATGAATGGCCCTTCCTAATTATACTTCCTCCTTCAACGATCACCGCATTTAATCGCCTTGAGAACTAAATCCCCTTCATGAAATTTGTTAGATTTGATTGTTCGTGTAATTGAATATTTTCTTCTGTTTGGAATTCCTCGTACGGTGGGAATCCATGTTTGCGAGCTTTCAATCTTATGGCATATATGGACACTCACACAAGGGAGAGTACCTAGGATATTGATTGTCGTGCTCGGTCATTTTTCTAGCAATGACTGTGTTAGTGAGATGCTGAATTCGGAGAGGTTCTGCATCCAACCACTTGGTGAAATATTGCTGAGGCGAGATTAACCATTCATAACATTTGGTGATATCTAAGTTGTGAGTAAGATCAAGTGCCCTACCAGGGTAGCATATTTTAAAGTTGATAATATGGACGCATGAGGGGGAATAAGACTTGCCTGAGTCCGAAATCTTTTGATGAGCTCGTGAGTGCTATCTTCAGGTTTTTGTGTGAGTTCCATTAAGGCTTCAACTTTCCCCAGATGCTCGAATGATGGATCATCATCCTCCATGTATTCTGAATCGAGAGCTTTCTTCAATAGAGAAATATGCAATTGAAGGTGTTATAGTTACCTTTCCAGCATGAATCCATGTGCGTCCGAGGATCATGTCATACCCTGGATCTTCCCTGATTATGTGAAATTTGGTTTCCTCCCAAGTTGAATCAATTTTCATCTTGAGAAAGATATAACCATACGCATCTCTGAGTATTCCTTCGTAATCTCTGGCTGAGACAGGAGCATGAGTGGCTTCTTGTCGGGTGATGCCTGCAGCTTTGAGGGTCTTCAAAGAAATGATGTTGATAGCTGTGCCAACGTCGATAAGCACTCTTTTGAATTTATTTCCTTTGAGGTGTACTGTGGTGAGCAGTCTCCAGTCGTACATCTCTTTGTCAGTGGCTGGAGGTTCAGGGAGCGTTTCTGTAATGGATAGTTGTTTCCCAGACACTATGTGGTTCAAAGCCGTGAACATGTCTCCCCTTTGAGATTTTGATAGATAAAGCAATTCGTGGACATGCTCGATCAATGATTGAACTGCATCCTTGACTGGCTGTTTAGAGAGCGTAAAGGTTCTAATTGGGAGAGGATTCTTGTGAACTCCTTCAGTCCCCAGTTCTCATGAGTATGCTTTTTCTTTGAATATGCACTTCAAAGTTCTGCAATCACTTGTCAAATGACTGACATACCTATGAAAGGGCAATAGCGTGGATTTTCCAGTTCCTCCTCTGTCGGCTCTCTCCTGACGGGAGGTAATTTGATCACACCATGTTAGATCCAGACTTCCAATAATTCGATCACCTCTTCAATGTGGAAAGGAAAGTCTGGTTCTTCATGGTCATTCTACTTACGCTGAGCTGGTGCTTGTGTGTTTCGAGTTTGATTTTCCTTCCTTGGTGCCTTTGTAGGATGAGATGTTGGAGGAAAGTTCTTAGGTTGTTGTGCCTCAGCTTTCCTTTTGCTTCCTTCAGCAACATTCATGGAAGGTTGAACATTATACTGTTTGTTAATCAAGTGCCTGGCACTGCTTCTGGTGTCTCGCGGCTCCTCGACTTTTGCAGCTTTTGTTCTTTCCAGTGGGGCCGGAGCGATGAGTTCTTGATCGCTTGTCCGCTTCGTGAAGTTCTGAGAAAGTTTGAAACCGGAGATTTTCCAACAAGGCTCTATAGACCGGGATTATTCCATTGATGCACAAGTCCACCAGTTGTTGCTCAGTGGCGTTTGGATCAAGACAATCCAAAGCCTGAATTCTGAATTTCTTCAAATAGTCGTTCGGATGTTCAGTATTTTTCTGAGACATTCTTCCTAAATCAGAGAGAGTAATTTGTTCCGAGACGAAGAAATATTTTTGGTAGATAGCATTAACCATTTCTCCATAGCTATCGATGCTCCCTGGTGCGATGTTGTTGTACCAAGTATATGCTCGGCCAGTCAGAGATTTCGAGAATTCCTTCCGACGAACGACATGGTTGTGTTCGTGCTCTCCTAGTGCCTCCAGGAATCGAGAGACGTGTTCTCGAGCATTTCATGTTCCATTGTAAAGTGTGAACATTGGAGAACTGTAGACTTTCGGAAGAGGGATCCTTTGTTTAGCAGCGGGATATGGAGGTTGATGACGATGACGATGGACAGATGGTGTTTTGTCTTTTCCTCGAGCCTCCATGAAGCGTTCAAGATCTTCACGAGTGATGAAACCTGCAGACTCATTCTCCGGTGGATTTTCTGCGGCTTTGCAGGCTTCATCATCATCTACCACGTGGATTGGTGAAACTTCAGGGTCTATTTCTTTGGATTTTCCTTTTTTCTTCTCGACGACGTCGGAAGCTGAACTTGTTCGGTGACAACTTTTCGGTGAGGTCCTTCGAGATGAGCGCACGGTTCATACGTGTTGTTGCCATCTCTACTTGATTCTTAGCGAGAATTTCTGAATCTTCATGAGATTGGTTATGGTGGGCGGATTTTCTCTAACTTCCTCGGGAGACCGGCCAAAGAGAGGATGGTTGTTGTTGGATTGAGGAGGAGTGGTGCCGCCAGTACCGTTGTTGGAAGCAGGAGTAGTTTTTGGGTACCACCGTTGTTGCTAGTGCTGGCGTTGTTTGTGTTAGGATTTGTAACTGAACCTGGCCTAAGATTAACCATTTTGTGAAAATGTGAGATTACAAATGAGAGATTAATCTCCCACCGTGGTCGCCAATCTGTAGATGGGGAAAAACGATTTGCTGATTTTTAAGGGAAGTGAAGAAACGACGGTTCGGGCGAGACTCCTCAACCGAGCAAACTGCTTAACCTCACACAGATGCACTGCACGGGAGTGCTTTGAGCTCGAGAGATCAATCAGCAGGACTCGGCCTAAACCAAGTCAATGGTCGTTCCAGAGTCAATTCGGTCACAAAGAGGGGGATGGGTTGATTTGTAAGAGGGAAGCTGAGAATTGTGGGATCAATGATGATCAAGGATTGTGGATATGTTGAAGGTTTCTGCAAATATGTGAATAAGTTTCGATCGAGAGAATTCTGTGTAGTCGAATGTTGTTTTCAGTCATCGATTTTAGACTAATTTATATTGTCAGAATAGTAAACACCTTGATCCCAAAGAAGTGTGACAGTTTTTTGAGTGAAAGAGTGGGAAAGTGGGAGATCGTGATAAAATCAGTTCCATGTCATGTGGAGACTTGGTTGATCATCCACCCACTACTTTTCTAACTCCCTCAACCGTTTGCACGACTTACTCACATTTCTCATCGTGGATGAACACACGTGCTGTAGGTCGCCAGACCAAAACTCTAATTGATATCCCCCATGTGACGTGATTGATGTCTCACGAATGTGGAGTCTGCAAAGCAGACGTGTATTTGATTAGTCAGTTGTTGACTTGATTAGACAGTGAGTCTAGGTTTTGTTGAATTGAGCATGATTGATGAATGCTCAGTGATTCATGGATTAAATGGTGTTGATATTGCTCGTCTGAGCAAATATTGTAAATTTGACAAATTGTTGAATATTGAGTAATATTTGGCGAAATATTGATAGTTAGATTAATATTCGAGCAATCGAAAGCAAGTATTGCTCAATTGACGAATGCATCAATATTGACAGTTAGATCAATATTAGAGTTGAGCAAGTATTACTCAATTGACGAATTACCAATATTGATAGTTGGATCAATATTAGAAAATCGAAAGCAAGTATTGCTCAATTCGACGAATTACCAATATTGATAGTTGGATCAATATTCGAGCAACCGAGCAAGTATTGCTCAATTTGACGAATTTTTATTGGTAACGTGACCCAATAAAATATTAATTAAAATATTGGTAGACTACCAAATATTATATAATTAATCCAGATATTGATTGCTAGGTCAATCATAAATTCATTAGTGTTTGAAAATGCTCGAAAACGTGATTTGCAGAGCATTTGTTCGAAAACCTAATTCTAATCATTATTCATCGACTTATTGAAAATAGGTCACAGATTGAATGAGTGGATGGCTAGATGGGATGATGAACGACCATGGAACGCCCAAGTGCTCAAGTGAGCGTGCACCAAAGTCCTTTGTTGACCAGTTGGTGAAAGGATGATTAAATGCTGGTTTAATCATTTATTAGAATAATGCTCATTTGAGCATTATGTGATGAAACCTAATTATGGAGAAGTGAGGGACCGACCAAGAGGGCATGAGACCGATCCTTGGTGGTCGTGGGACCAGTTGATGATCGTTCGAGCAAATTCCAAGTTGGTTGGAAAGAGTTTGGATCCAATATGAGCAATTGAGCAAATTATGTCAAAATTATAAAGATGTGTGGGACCGGCTCCTTGCAAGCCTTAAGGACGGCCTTGGTCGGTCAATGAGGCATGCCCGTGTCACCATAATGTCCGTGTCTCGGTCTTGATAAAAAAATTAGGTGTGCGTTTGAGCAATATCTTGGATTTTCGGAAGAGTTCGATCTTTGACTCGAAATTCTTGATTTTGCTCGAATGAGAAAGTAGAACTATGCTTGTTTGATCAATATTTTGAGAATACTAAAATAATAATATTTTTTGTGAATAGCCTAGTCGGTCATGTGATGAGTGCTAAATAGTGCATATTTATACACCTTTTTATTGGCTTTTACTCATCTTTTGCGCTTAGAAATCGGATATTATCCCATTCGTGTTTTCTTTGTTTTCAAGAATAAATATTTGTATTAATTAATTTTGTGTTTTTAGGTAATAAATAAAGCTCGGAAAAATTGAAGAGCCAAAAGAGCGAAGACTCGAGGCAAGTGTCTATGGAGCAGAAGCCGAAGCCGCGCGCGCAATGATTGCAACCCAACAAGGATGACATGGGCTAGAGCTACCCATGACCCGGATCCGAACCCGCTCATCCCGAGCCGTTGAGATCTCGCCCGCATGCATCCTACGGCCGCTCCATCGCTCACATCTATCTCTCGATGCTCCTGCAACACCCGATCACTCCGAGTCACCTTCACCCGTTCGAGATCTCCCCTCGCTACATCCAACGCTCGCTCACCCCGTCCCATCGAGACTCGATGTCCCCGCTTCACAACAAAAATCACATACCCTATACCCCTCGACCAAACCCTAATCTCACCTTCACTTTCTCTTTCTTCCTCCTTCCCCTCACCCGACACTCTCGTGAGAACGGAGCGAGCTCTGCTCCTCTCGCAACCCCATCACCTTCTTCCCGACCCGCCGCCGCCTCCATCACCACCTCCATCACCTCCCCGACACTAGCCACAACCACCATCCCCTAACGTCTCTCTACCTAGTTCATAGCTTCTTCCCTAGGAGCTAAGATCGAGATAGAGAAAACTAGGTTAGGGTTTCTCGAGCAGAGGAAGGAAACATCAATCGAGCCGATTGACGAGCCGACAAGCGATTCAGAGACGTTTGAAGATTGGGTTTGGTTCATTTTCTATCTTATTTTTCTGTTTTTGAAATAAATTAGGGTTTTGATACTTTGCATGTATAAATAGTTAACTGTGGAGGTTTGAAACTCATGCCTGGGCTAGCCAGAGCACCATTGTAGTGTAATTTGTAGCTTAATCATTTCAATTATGTTCTAGTTTAATTTTCCAGGGTGTTTGATGAAACCCCTGTTTCTATTGTCAAGCATGTCTATTTTTAGTTGTGTTTTTGCTGAGTATAAGATGATTAGGATTACTAATTAGTTGATGAAGCTCATTAGCCTGTGATGAGCTATACTGTAAGAAGATAGCTCATACTAGGGGATAATTAGCTAAAATTGGTTAATGAACATCCAATGTAGACCTTCATAAGAAGGCACAAGAACATAGCTCAAGATATATAGTCTGGGCATGAGATTAGGGGTGGATTCATCACCCTGATGTTTCCAATTTGTTACATTTTATTTCACTGCCTTAGTTTAGAGTCACTTCAACCAGCTTCAGTCGTTTCGACAACCAAACATATGTGTTACATCTCCTAGAAAATCAGTTGAGTAAGCCTTGATCAACCTTAGAGCACCACAAGTCCTTGTGGGATCGACTCGTACTTGCCACGTCTCCGATAGACGCCGTGCACTTGCGGTTTAGACATAGTCGTAGGAAAAATCACATTTTTGAAATCCTATCAAGTTTTTGGCGCCGCTGCCGGGGACTTGGCGTGTGCCCTGTGATTGTTGGCTTGTCTTTACCGAGATTCACTCACCCCCGTACATATTCATACATTGTTAATTTTTAGCCCCGTGTTAGTATAGTTGTTAGTTTTTTTTTTTCGCACTCTTTTCTTTCATTGCATCTTGATGCACTTATCTCGTTGCATATCCTAGTTAGCTTAGTAGTATGTGTTTCATCCCCCGTACATTTCCACTTTGCATTATTGCTTTTGTTCTTCTTTTATTAGTGTAACTTAGTCAAGTTCTCCACTTCTCCTGTTTATACTCATCTGCATTGTAGTCTAACTCCATCTGTCATCTCTGTGTTATCTCCCCGTTGCTTTGTGAATCATCACCATTTTTTCATTTGTAGCCCCGTATATATGTGTTAGTCTTTTTCTTGTTTCCCTCGCCATTATAGTCAGAACTTAGCTTAACTTTGCATATACCTGCATCATGCTCTTGCATTTACAGCTGTAATCTCCTTCAGTTATACAGTTAGCATCTTTGCACTTTTGCATCACCTTCAGACCCTTTGGTTAAGCTCAGACCCACTCCATTGTGACTGTGCTTCTGTGAGTCTCACCCTGCCTTGGCTAACAACTTAGCAGAGCAGATTAAAACACTTATCATGCTGTAAAATAGCCATATCTAGTTGTGATCAAACTGTGCACATTTCCTTATATTGCTGAAGCTGTGCAAAAATGGGAACTAAACTTCAGTGTTGAGTAGCAGGTGCTTGCTGTGGGCTGTACAACCAAAGAGGAGGAGGGAACAGCAAAACCAGGGTGGATTTGCCTAATCCCAGTGTTACACTGGGTGGTAATGTATCTCAAACCTTGAATGAATGAATAAATGATAGCAAGGTAGACTTTGAATCTGTGAATGAACCTTGCTCACACCTCGAGATTTTTGGTGCTTGACTCGTTGACAACATCTCGTAGCTTCGTGCATAACAAGTATGTTATAAGAGTGTTGGAATTTGTACTTAATCGGACTTTGATTTCTGCTGAATCTTGTGTTGCCCCGAGCTTAATCAGAGCCATCTACAACCTTGCTAGCCCCCGAAGTCGCAAGTTGTAAGCCACATCTTAGAAACCCAAGTTAGTTGTAGCTTAAACCTGCCCTGCCACTCTGTCTTTGTACCTTTTGATTTGTAAGTTTGCTTTGTCAGTAAGCACAAGCCTGCTAAGCAGTGCTGAGTTGAAGCACAATTTGTATTGTGCTGTGCTAAGCTGCAAGAAGCTGTGCATAATCTGTGGCTTAATCTTGTCCCTCTTGCTCTGTCTTTGTGCTTGTATCCTTTCTAAATTTTTTTTTGTACTTTGCATAAACTAATTCATACACAATCGTGCACCATCTTTGCTTGGCTCGACCAAGCCGAGCACATAACCTTGTGCTTAAGCCGTGATTCTCCTATTCCAGCATTGCCGAGCTGTGCACACAACCAGTGTATGATCTTGCCACAGCTCTGCACAAAATCAAACCCATTCCACAAGGCTAACCCAACCAGGGCTCTTCTCACACTAAAGCCCACAAAAAGAAAACCAACTCAAGCCCACAAAAGTTGAACATTTGGGTCGTGCATTTTGAACCCAACCTGGCCAGCAAACCAAACTCAAGCCCAAATTCTGGCCGTGCATCCGGGGCTGTGCAGTTTCACTCTTGGGCTGCTCATAACCAAACAACAAGGCCATACACATACTAGGCCGTGTACAGACTGAAGCCCATAAACCAAGCTATACTTTCCCAACAAACCAAAAGCCCAATAAACCAAATCCCACACAAACCAAATGAAACCCAATAAACCAAATTGAGTCCATTACAACTGGGCTTTGAGTTCAATTTGAGTGCTAAATCATGTCAGGATTTTTGTCTGCAACTGGGGATACAAACAAATCAATTAGAGAACTTGCTTACGGGCATGATTCATGTTACGAACCCCCACATACAATAGTGATTTTAGGGAGTATTATGAGCCTTCTCGGGCCCCGACCTTGAATACTCATACCCTAACCATCATGAGCACATGTATCACTCACCACAAATGGGGAGATGAACAATTTTATACTCCCCGACTCCTTGTTTACATTCACTAATGGAAACGCTCATGGAGCAAAATGCTAGGCTTGAACCAATGCAATACATGACCATCCATATAGCAACATGTCTCGAATTTCCCTTCTCTAGTGAACCTCATGCTCAACCATACAATGAATATCCATATGAGGAATGCATACCCACTAGTGAAGACTCTCCTTCAATAGAACAACTCACTATGATTCTTCAAAGGAACTGATTGAGTTACAAAATGAAGATTGGAAGGAAACTTATGATAGGATGTTTGTTATCTCTGATCATTTTGAAAATAGTGTTTCTACTCCTACTCATGCAATTAACACTGAATATGAACCTAATCTAGAGGTAAATGAGTACACTAGAAATGCTACAATTTTGAATAGGAAACGCATTTTTGCTATGATGATGATGATGAATATGATATGTTAGAAGAGCATGTATATACGAGAAAATATGATGGAATCTTTTGGTTCAGAGACGTTAGGCGTCTCTTCTGTGAACCCTATGAATGATACTTCTTCTAACATTCATACATGTGATATTAACTCTGAGCTTGGATTTGTGAAATTCTTCAGTGAAAGTGAGCATGCTTTACCACCTGTTTGTGACCTAGGAATAGCTGAATTGTCTGTTAACACAGATGATTCAATGCATGTGCCCGATTCCATGCCTAGGTTACAGCATGATATCTCTCCTGGTTATGTTGTGCATGAGAGTGATGTTGATTATGACATGGAGATTGATGAACTGTCTTATGCAGGTGAACATGATTTACCCTCTTCTGACCTTAGGAAAGTGTGTGATGGTACAAATGATCTTATACATGAAAACAACTTAGATGTCCCTAATCTCTCTCCCCCGAGTCACAAATTGAAACTCCTCCACCAAACCTAGGTGTAGTTTGTCACAAAAATCTTAAACCAACTTTTCTGAGAGTTCCCAATTTAGGCTTAGAGCTTTGTGCTTCCCAAGTCCTCTTGGACCATTTTGCATCAAAGTATAACACCTTTAAGGAACCACAATTGGAATATGTATGTATGCTCGTTTTAGCAAAACTCATTTTGAGTTAGACCTTTGCATGATGTACCGTTAAAATTGCAAGATTTTGTGCTCCCAAACACACCCGTTCATAAGTTTAGGTTTGTGGGAAGCTCATTCACATACACAAATCTTACTTGCACTCTCATATTATATTTGTGTAAGGTCTGTTGATGTTTGTACATACCGCCTTTTGGGTTGATCCTCAACTCTTTAGACTGTTGGTTTATGGTGAATTTTCATTGTATATAATCCAAAGAGGACTTGTTAAATTTTTCTTTCTTGCATCGGTTGAGTCTTCTTGTGCTTATATTATGCTAATCCGATATGATCTCCGCTGAGAATGTTGGATTCTAGCCTTGACTAATGAAGCTCAACCTTGCTCCCGCCGACATACCGGTAATCTCTTCCCTTTTCTCTTATCAACCTAGTTCTCATGGTATGTGACTGTTTAATTTTTCCTATCTGTTGACACATTGAGGACAATGTTCGATTTAGGTTTGGGGGTGCATTTGCATTTAGAGTTTTTAGTCTTTTATTTTACCTTTTATTTTCAAAAAAAAAAAAAAAAAAAAAAATTCAAACTTTTTTAAAATAAAAACCTCCAACTTTTAGAGATTTTAGAGTCACTAGCATGCTTCTAGCTATGTTTACATAGAGAGTTTTGACCGAAATAACAAAAGTTAAGTACCTGAGAACACAATCGGGTTTCTTAGTTGATTAGAGCGTTAAAGTTGGATTTAACCATACCATGAGGCGAATTAGGTGCTTTTTAGATATTCGGTAGTAGAATTGTGATTACCCATAGTGGAGACTACCCATTTTACATCAAGTGAGGCACCAACCTTCAATTTTTGCAACTTTCTAGAAAAGCTGTTAGAGTGTGTGTCACCGTACGTCAATTCCGGGTAGGAATGGTGAGCTACCCAACCGCACCAATTTCAAAGACTACTTTTGATCTCTTGAGTGCTAGTTTTTGTCAATCATGAGGGTGACGTTTAAAGATGAAAACTCCTTATAAATACCGATTTGCGGTTAGCATCACTCTCTCCTCTCAATCAATTCTGATTCATAGAAACACATCATCGTCAACAAGCGGAGCATCATCAGAATATTTGAAGAAAAGTTGAAATAGTCCAAGGTTCACATGCAACAAAGAAAAGAAAATAGGATGAGAATTAATGAAGTTTATGAAATCAAGACAAGTAAAAAAAAAAAAAAAAAAAATTGAGTTGTATTATTATTTTGAGTTGTATTAAAAAAAAAAAAAAAAAAAAAATTGTTTGTCAAGTTTTTGTGAAGTTCAGAAGTTCGTCATCAACATTTGAAGACCGAAGATTGAAGACGTTTCTATGAATGTTGAGAGAGTGATATTAATTGCCGATCGGGTGAGAAGGTAAGTGAGTACTCCCACCCTTGCTAATGGTTGATTTCCTTTCTTAGAGATCATCAGAAAAAGATTCTTTTTGCCCACACTTCGTGGAGTCTCCAGATTTTATTTCGGAAGGTTATCCTTCTTACCTACAACGTGTGCGGGATTTCTCTCTTTATTCCCGCTCTGCACACATGAGAGACTAAAAAAGCGATCTTTTTGAGTGCAATTATCATAAAACCCTATTAGTGAGGCGAAGTCGAGGCTTATGATCACAATCGAATCCGAATTCTTTCATATGGTATGGTTACTTCTCGCTCAAAGACTTAAGGATGAGAATGCGTTCTTTGGTAGTTCTAACTCATTTACTAGCATGCGAAACTCTATGTCCTCATAGCTTCTTGGAGGCTTGAGACTCTTTTACACTCTGAAGTTGGAGAAGGTTTTGTGGGTACACCTCTTGTAAACCCTCACGAGACTACAACTCGTCCACTAGGGACACCTAGGGGTTTAAAGGCTTAGTGCATACGCTAAATGCATTCGAGAGACCTGCGACGGGGGTATAGTTAGGATTTCTTCATTTCTGTTTCACTTGAGGACAAGTAAAATTCAGGTTTGGGGGTATTTGATGAGTGCTAAATAGTGCATATTTATACACCTTTTTATTGGCTTTTTTACTCATCTTTTGCGCTTAGAAATCGAGATATTATCCCAGTTCTGTGTTTTCTTTGTTTTCAAGAATAAATATTTGTATTAATTAATTTTGTGTTTTTAGGTAATAAATAAAGCTCGAAAAATTGAAGAGCCAAAAGAGCGAAGACTTAGAGGCAAGTGTCTATGGAGCAGAAGCCAAGCCGCGCGCGCAACGGTTGCAACCCAACAAGGAAGACATGGGCTAGAGCTACCCATGACCGGATCCGAACCCGCTCATCCCGAGCCGTTGAGATCTCGCCCGGATGCATCCTACGGTCGCTCCATCGCTCACATCTATCTCTCGATGCTCCTGCAACACTGCAGATCACTCCGAGTCACCTTCGGCCCGTTCGCATCTCCCCTCGCTACATCCAACGCTCGCTCATCCCGTCCCATCAGCACTCGATGTCCCTGCTTCACAACAAAAATCACATACCCTATACCCCTCGACCAAACCCTAATCTCACCTTCACTTTCTCTTTCTTCCTCCTTCCCCCTCACCCGACACTCTCAGAGAACAGAGCTCTGCTCCTCTCGCAACCCCATCACCTTCTTCCCGACCAGTCGCCGCCTCCATCACCACCTCCATCACCTCCCCGACACTAGCCACAACCACCATCCCCTAACGTCTCTCTACCTAGTTCATAGCTTCTTCCCTAGGAGCTAAGATCGAGATAGAGAAAACTAGGGTTAGGGTTTCTCTAGCGTAGGAAGGAAAAATCAATCGAGCCGCCGATGTGAGCCGACAAGCGATTCGCAGACGTTTGAAGATTGGGTTTGATTCATTTTCTATCTTATTTTTCTGTTTTTGAAAATAAATTAGGGTTTTGATACTTTGCATGTATAAATAGTTAACTGTGGAGGTTTGAAACTCATGCTCAGGCTAGCCGAGCACCATTGTAGTGTAATTTGTAGCTTAATCATTTCAATTATGTTCTAGTTTAATTTTCAGTGGTGTTTGATGAAACCCTGCTTCTATTGTCAAGCATGTCTATTTTTAGTTGTGTTTTTGCCGAGTATAAGATGATTAGGATTACTAATTAGTTGATGAAGCTCATTAGCTTTGTGATGAGCTATACTTTTGTAAGAAGATAGCTCATACTAGGGATAATTAGCTAAAATTGGTTAATGAACATCCAATGTAGACCTTCATAAGAAGGCACAAGAACATAGCTCAAGATATATCGTCTGGGCATGAGATTAGGGTGGATTCATCACCCCGATGTTTCCAATTTGTTACATTTTATTTCACCGCCTTAGTTTAGAGTCACTTCAACCAGCTTCACCGTTTGACAACCAAACATATGTGTTACATCTCCTAGAAAATCAGTTGAGTAAGCCTTGATCAACCTTAGAGCACCACAAGTCCTTGTGGGATCGACCCGTACTTGCCACGTCTCCGATAGACGCCGTGCACTTGCGGTTTAGACATAGTCGTAGGAAAAATCACATTTTTGAAATCCTATCATCATGTGACCATTTGACTTTTTGGCTTTTCATGGTTTGAGCAATATTTGAGAAAATACGAAGAAACCATGAATTTTGCTCAAAAGGAGTTTCATGAGATGAGGGAAACAATAATTATGAAAACAAAGGATTGCAAGGTGTGGGACCGACCATGACTAGGGCATGGCCGGCCGGCTAGGTAGACCGGTCCCGCGACACCTTCCCTATTAATATTATTTTTCATGAAATCGTGAAAATATGGAGAAACCGTGAGTTTTGCTCAAACAAGGAAAGTTGCTCGAATGAAGGAGTTTTCATGAGTTCATGAAAATAATAAAATAACAAAAATAAAGGGAAGAAGCGTGGGGGACCGGCCACGGCGACGTGACCGGCCAGCCCACGGGCCCGGTCCCTAGGCGCCTCATTTATTATTTTATTATTATTTTCTCTCTCCTATTTTGTTAAGATTCCTCGTTTGTCCATATTTTCGAATGCTCGTTCGTGCATCATTGTTGAGTACACTTGCACCATTTTCTTGGGGCTTACTCGGTGATAGTCCAGATGCCCAATTGTTGGATAATTATTACTAATTCATGAAATTCAAAGAGAGAATGATTCATGAAACATAGTAATAATTATGAATTGTGTATCTATTACTAATCCATGGATCAAGCCGGGGAATTCAAGGAACAGAGTAATGAGATAAGATGGTTATCTATTAATAATCCATGGAATCAGCCGGGGATATCCATGTAACAGAGTAATGAGATAAAATAGATTATTTTCTAGGAATTCAGTCGGTGAATGTCAGGGTAGAATTAATCTATTGTAGAATCGAGATATGAGATAGTTGAAGCATCATACTCGTTCTGAAGAGTGCATAGTCAGGAAACAACGTGCAGCGTTGGTGTCCTGAAGGCGTTTAGCCCTCCAGCAAACAATTATGTCCAGAGAGCCGCCTGAATCTATACACAGTCTCTCTACATAGTAAACGAGTATCGCCGACGTCCTGAAGCGTTAAGACCTCCGACAAACAATTTTGTCTAGAAACCGCCCAATCTTTCTTCTATGTAGAGGGGGTCTCTCTATGTAGTCAGGGAACAACGAGTATCGCCGACGTCCTGAAGGCATTAATCCCTCTAACAAAAAATTATGTCTAGAGGACCGCCCAATCGTTCTTCTACATAGAGGGCACGATGAAATGCGTAGCATCGAACGCTCAGCTAGTGGGAGGCCTTTCGAGAAACATATTCATCATGGCTCTGAGAGGAATGCTCACTCAGTCAGAGTTCGTGAAACGGTTCACGGATCATAAAATATGAATCGTCACATGCGTTCCTAAAGCTGGGTCAGAAACATGCAGTATCATGATTTTATGATTTTAACCTTTGTCGAAAATCCACCATCAACATACGGTAACTTGATTGCACCGTCCTGAACCCATACATCTAGTAGTTTAATCACCTCTTCAATGGTAAATGGGAAATCGGGTGCTTCTTGATCAGTTCTTGTGCGTTGGGTAGGAGCTTGTGCATCTCGGGTTTGATTATCCTTCCTTTGTGCTTTTGAAGGAGCTGGAGAAGTATGCTTGCGTTGTGGATCGGATTTTCGTTTGCTCCCTTCTTCAACAACGTTTGTGGAAGGTTGGAGGTTGTACTGTTTGTTGATCAAACGTCTTCTACCTCGAGTTTCTCGTGCTTCTTCAGTTCTTGTAGATTTAGCTCTCTCAAGTAAAGCAGGTGCGGTAGTTGTTGATCTTTTAGCTGCTTCATGAAATTCTGAGAAGTTCTGGAACCGAAGATTTTCCAGTAAAGCTCTATAGACCGGGATCATTCTATTGATACACAAGTCTACAAGTTACTGTTATGTGACATTTGGATCATGACAGTCCAGGGCTTGAACTCTGAACTTTTTAACATAATCATTAGGATGTTCATTGCTCCTTGGAAACATCCTTCCGAGATCGAGAGGGGGTGATTTGCTCAAACGAGGAAATATTTCGTAAAAAGCATTAACCATTTCTCCCCAACTTGTGATACTTCTTGGTGCGATGTTGTTGTACTGGTATATGCCCCGCCTTTCGAGACTTTGAAAATTCCTTCAGACGGACGACATGGTTGTGCTCGTGTTCACCCAATGCCTTCAGAAACCGAGAAACATGTTCTCGAGCATTGCCTGTTCCATCATAAAGGGTGAACGTTGGATAGTTATAACCTTTTGGCAGAGGAATCCTTTGTGTAGCAGCAGGGTATGGAGGCTGGTGACGGTGGACAGAGGATGTCTTATCTTTTCCACGGTTCTCCAAGAGGCGTTCCAAGTCTTCACGAGTGATGAAGCTGGATGACTCCTTTGCCAGTAGGTTGTTTGCAGCTTTGTGGACTTCATCATCATCCACCACATGAATTGGAGAGGCTTCAGGATCAGCAGCCAAGGTTGTTTCCTTGGATTTCCCTTTCTCTTTCTCTTTTTCTGATTGACGCTGGGTCTGAGTTTGTTCAGGTGACAACTTGTCTGTGAGATTCTTAAGGTGAGCGCACAACTCCTTCTTTCTGGTAGCCATGTCTTTTGATTCTTGGCAAGAATTTTCTGAATCTTCATGAGATCAGTTTTAGTAGGTGGATCCCTTATGATTTCCTCAAGAGACCGTCTGAAGAGAGGATTATTTCGATGTTGTTTTGAGGAGGGGTGGCATCGATGAGCGCCATCATTGTAAGCGGGAGCGACTAGAGCACCACCACTGTTGTTGCTAGTTCTAGCATTGTTTGGGTTAGGGTTTGTAACTGAACCTGACCTAAGATCAACCATCTTAATAAATTGATTTGCAACCGAGAGAATGATCTCCCACTGTGGTCGCCAATCAGAGATGGGGCAAAATGATTTGTTGGTTTTTAAGGAATTGAGGAGACGACCGCAAGTGAGGAGGAGACTCATCGAACCAAGCAAACTGCTTAACCTCGTACAGATGCACTGCAAAGGGAGTGCTTGAATTCAAGAGATCAATCTGTAAGACTCCGGCTTAAACCAAGACAATGGTCGTTCCAGAGTTAATTCGGCCACAAGAGAGAATGGGTCGATCTGTAGGAGGGAAGCTGAGAAATGTGTGAGATCAATGGCGATCAAGGATTGTGAATGTGTTTAAGATTTCTGCAAGTTTTTTATTAACTGTTGAGTTCGAATAAGTTCTGGTTGATTGATCGAATTCTTGAGAGTGATTGCTCGGATCAGAATTATTCTGTTGTTTCAACCATGGGTTAAGAGACTTATTTATATTACAAGAAGTAGTAGACAGATTGATCCCAGTAGGTGTGACGGTTGTTGAAGTCAAGGAGTGGGAAAGTGGAAATCGTGTTAAAACCAGTTACTCATCGTGCAGAGACTTGATTGATTGTCCACACACTACTTCGTTAACTCCTTCAACCGCTTGCACGACTTAGTCACATTCTCATCGTGGATGAACACACGTGTCGTAGGACGCCAGACCAAAACTCTAGTTAATATCCCCCATGTGACACGATTGATGTCTCGTGATTGTGGAGTCTGCAAGGCAGATGTGTATTTAGTTAGTCAGTTGTTGACTTGATGAGACGATGAGTTTTTGTATTGTTGAGTTGAACATGATTTACAAATATTCTAGGACTCATGAATTGAACATGTCTATTGTGAGACAGAGGTATAATTGTTGAATGAATGTTGATAGTTAAGGTGAGCAAATATTGCTCATTCGATGAATTGTTAAATATTGATAGTTGAACCAATATTTCTAGTCTGAACAAATATTGCTCATCTGAGCAAATATTGCTCGTTTGATAAATTATTTGGTAGCGGGATCAAATAAAATATTAATTTAAGATACTGGCAACTGGACCGAGTATAATAATTAAAGTGTTATTACCGGATCAACATAAAATTATTAGTATTTGAATCGGAATTATGAACCTTGGATTCGAAACCTAATTTTGATCAATTGCTTATATCAATTGATGATTTATTGAAAATCAACCACAGAGTGAAGGAGGGACTAACTACATGGGAAGATGGGCCAATCATGTAGCGCCCAGATGCTCGAGACCAAAGTATCTTGAAGACAAGTTGGTGAAAAGATGATTAAATGCTGGTTTAATCATTTATTAAAATGGTTCTCATCTGAGCGTTAGGTAATAAAACCTAATTATGAAGAAATGAGGGACCGACCAAGGGGTCATGGAACTGGCCCTGGTTGGTCATGGGACTGACTGACGATCGTTTGATGAAATTCCAAGTTGTTTGGAAGAGTTTAAACCTAATGTGAACAAATTAGGTCAAATGATGAAAATGTATGGAACCGGCCTCTTGCAAGCCAAAGGTCCAACCTAGGTCGGTCAAGGTAATATGCCCATGTCACCATAGTGTTCGTGTCTTAGTCCCGAGAATTTTGATATTTTCTCGATGCGCGTTTGAGCAACATTTGAGAAAATATGAAGAAATCATGGTTTTGCTCAAACTGAGGAACTTCATAAGATGAAGGAAATGATAATAATAAAATAAGAATTACAAGGTGTGGGACCGGCCATGGTTAAGGCATGGCCGTCCGGCTAATGTGCCCGGTCCCATGACACCTTTCCTAATTTTATATTATTTTCATGATGTGAAGGAAATATCATGAAATTAAGGAGTTTGTTGAAACGAATGAGTTTCCTTAAGACGAAGGAGTTTCCTTGAGATGAAGGAAATAATAATAATAATAATAATAATAATAATAATAATAATAAAATGAGGGGTCGCAAGGTGTGGGACCGGTCACGGCTAGGGCATGGTCGGCCGGCTAGTGGCCCGGTCCCGTGACACCTTTCCTAATTTTATATTATTTCCTTGATGTGAAGGAAATATCATGAAATTGAGGAGTTTCATAAGATGAAGGAAATAATTATAATAAAATAATAAGGAATTAGAAAGGTGTGGGACCGAGCACAGCTAGGGCATGGCCGGCCGGTTAGTAGACCCTGTCCCATGACACTTATCCTAATTTTATATTATTTCTTTGATGTGAAGGAAATATCATGAAACTGAGGAGTTTCTTCAAACGAAGGAATTTTTTCAAATGAAGGAGTTTTCATGAGATCAAGGAAAATAATAAAATAAGATAAAATATGGGAAGAGGGTGGGACCAACCACGGTGGCATGTTCGACCGGTCGGTGGGCCTGGTCCCTTAGGCGCCTCAATTAATATTTTATCATTATTATTTTCTTTCCTATTTTGCATAGGTTCATCGTTCCTTCGTATTTTTTAAATGCTCGTTCGTGCATTCAGGTGCTCGTTAGTGCATTATTGCTGAGTACGGTTGCACCATTGTGTTGGGGCTTATTCGATAGTGGCTCAGATGCCCGTACGTTGAATATTTATTACTAACCCGTGGAATTCTGCTGGGAAGAGCCATAAATTGAAGTAATGAAATATTATGAAGAACGTAGAATATTTTCTAGGGATTCAGTTAATAAATCTAGTGACTAGAAATAATTAATTAATGGCTCTATACTAGCACGTTGTCTAGGAGCATTAATTATTCGAGAATTGAGCGATATGAGCTAGTTGAAGCATCATATTTATTATGTATAGTCAGGGAAAACGTTGTTGCATCCTAAAGCGTTATCGCTCTATACTAGCAGGCAAGTTATCTAGGAGCTGTCCAATCATTAGGATTCCATACGCATGTCTTTTATATAGTCAGGGAAAACATTGTTGCATCCTGAAGACGTTATACTTTATACTAGCAGGCAAGCTGTCTAGGAGCCGTCCAATCGTTCGATTCTATATAAAGTGATTACTGAAATTGCTCAGTATTCATGAAATGTGTTGTTGCCTCAATTGGGAGACTGCATATTCATGTATGCTCTGAGATACATTATACTCAGTCAGAGATTCTTGTGGCATAAGTTTTCATGCTTTAATGAAAGACATAAGTCTCAATATTCATATGACTACTGGATCAGGAATACATAAGGTTACGATTTTAGCCCTTGCCAAAAATCCACCATCAACAGTAAGATTTCGCTTTAACCAAGTTCATCTTATATTCTTGACGAAAGTCAAAAGATGATCATGTGAAAATCGCCTGGTAACATCTTATATGACTTGTGTGAGACAGTCATTTGGTATAGACTCGGAATGTTTCGTATTGATCACTTGAAAATCGCTTTGAAGCTAATAGTTTGTGTGAGACAACTATTGTCGTCTTCTAAGAATGTTTCAATTATTAAAATGGGAGTTTAGAACAATTAAACATGATTGGATATAACACAGTATGTGTACTTGTATGCTAACTGTTGCGAGTTCTTCCAAGTCCGGGAACCATAGTATGCATACCTGTATGCGTACTGGTTTGTTAGTTGAAGTCCGAGAACTTGGTATGCATACCCGTATGCGTACCACCGTAACAGTTCAAGTCCGGGAATTCAACTTAGTTTGATCATGTACAACAGTATGCGTACTCATTCGCATACTGGCGAACCCAGACCAAGTCCGACTACTTAGGTATGCGTACTTGTTTCCATACTTGAGTGGGTTATGTTCTAAAATCGGTTTGTTCACAAACTAATATATTTATAAAATAAGGAATGCAATCTTTTGAAAACCTTGGCTATAATGTTCATGAATTGATTTGATTGAATCAAAATCGATTTAGCTTCAATTGTGTCTTGTATACTTCTATGAGAATTGTGGATGAGGAAAAAACGGTTTGCTAATTTTTTGGGGAAATGAAGAGACGAGCGTGTCGAGTCTCCTCAAACCGAGCAAACTTCTCAACCTCACACAGATGCACTGCAAAGGGAGTGCTTAGATTCGAGAGATCAATCTGTAGGACTCCGGCCTAAACCAAGTCAATGGCCGTTCCAGAGTCAATTCGGCCGCAAAGAGGGAGATTGGTTGATCTGTAGGAGGGAAGCTGAGAATTGTGTGGAATCAATGATGATCAAGGATTGTGGATGTGTTGAAGGTTTCTGCAATAATTGGTGAATTGTTGAGTTCGAATAAGTTCTGATAGATTGATGAATTCTTGAGAGTAGTTACTCGAGAAATTCCGTGTGGACGATTGGGCGATAGCTAGTGATCATTCGTTGTTCTCAATCATGGATTCAGAGACTTATTTATATTGTCATAGTTATGAATACCTTGATCCCTGTAAGTGTGACGGTTTCATGAGTGGAAGAGTGGGCAAGTGGAAGATCGTGGTAAAGTCAGTTCCATGTCGTGTAGAGACTTGACGGATCGTGCACCCACTACTTTGCTAACTCCTTCAACCGTTTACACAACTTACGCACATTTCTCGTCGTTGATGAAATCCACGTGGTGTAGGCCGCATCCAAAACCCTAGTTGTTATCCCCCAATTTGACGTGATTGATGTCTCACGACCGTGGAGTCTGCATGACATACGTGTATTTAGTTTGTCAGTTGTTGACTAATTAGACAATGAGTCTAGGTTTTGTTGAATCGAGCATGTTTGATAGATACTCAGCGATTCATGAATGTTCATGTTGAGCAAATATTGTAAATTCGACGAGTTGTTGAATATTGATGAGTTACTAAATATATGTGGATTATTCGAGCAACTGAGCAAGTATTGCTCGATTCGACGAAATACTGATAAATTATCAATATTGATAGTTGGATCAATATTCGAGCAATCGAAACAAGTATTGCTTAATTCGACGAATTACTGAATATGACGAGCAACTGAGCAAGTATTGCTCAGTTCGACAAAATATTGAATGTTGACAATTTTGACGAGCAATTGAGCAAGTATTGCTCAATTCGACAAAATAATGAATGTTAATGATTTGACGACAATTGAGCATGTATCGCTCAATTTTGAAAATTATCGAATGTTGATAATTTGTCATGCAATTGAGCAAGTATTGCTCAATTCGACAAATTATCGATAAATTACCAAATATTGATAATTTGGATCAATATTTGAACAATCGAGCAAGTATTGCTCGATTCGGCGAAACATTTATTGGTGACGTGACTGATAAAATATTAAAATATTAGTAAGCTACCAAATTATTGATTAATTCAGATGTTGGTTGCTGAATCCATCATAAATTCATTAGTGTTTGAATCGTGCTCAGAGTGATGATTCGTGGAGCATTTATTGAAAACCCTAATTTCAGATCATAGTTGATGAATCGCTGAAAATAGGTCATGAGTGATAGAGGGACCGGCCACATGGGATGATGGGCGTCCATGTGGTGCCCGTGCTCGAGTGAGCATGCACCAGGGTTCTCGGTTGAGGATTGGTGAAAGAATGATGATTAAATGTTGGTTTCATCATTTACCATAAATATTGTCTTTGGGTTCAACATTAGGTGATAAAACCTAAGTATGAGAGATGGGACCGACCAAGAGAGCATGGGACCGTCTCTTGGTGGTCACGGGACCAGTTGTCGGACATTTGAAGAATTCTCCAGTTGATTGGAGAGAGTTTGGGCCCAGTATGAGCAATTGAGCAAATTAAGTTAGAATTATGAAAACATGTGGGACCGGCTTTGTGCAAGCCCTATGAATGAATCTGGTCGGTCATGAAGGGATGCACGCGTTGTCGTGGTGTCCGTGTCTCCGTACTGAGAGTTTCAGTATTTTCTGATGTGCGTTCGAGCAACATTGTGAATTTTCAGAAGAGTTTCATCTTGACTGAAATTCTTGATTTTTGTTGGAATGAGCATGTATGCTCAATTGATCAATATTTTGTAAATATTAAAATAAGAGTATTTTAACTTTTAAAATTGCCGTGAGAGGCTAGCCGGTCGTGTGACCCTGTTGGCTTTTGGTTTTTCGTGATTTGAGCAAAATTTGAGAAGTTATGACGAAATCATGATTTTTGCTCAAACCAAGGAGTTTCATGAATTTAGGAAAATAATAATTATAAAAGACTTAGGATTGCAATGTGTGGGACCGGCCATGGCTAGGGCATGGCCGTCCGGCTATGTTGCCCGTTCCCACAACACTTTCCTAATTTTATATTATTATTTTTCATGAAACCATGATGTTATGGAGAATCCATAAGTTTTTGTTGAAACAGAGGAGTTTCATGAGTTTAGGGAATAATAATTATAAAAAACTAGGGATTATGAGGTGTGGGACCAGCCACGGCTAGAGTATGGCCGGCTGGCTATAATGCCCGGTCCCGTACACCTTTCCTTATTTTATAATATTATTATTTTTCATGAATATGTGAAGTTATGGGGAATTCATGTATTTTGCAAAAACAAGGAAAATTACTAAAATCAAGGAGTTTTTCATGAGTTCATGAAAATAACAAAATAGGGCAAAATAATGGAAGAAGCATGGGGACCGGCCACGTCTAGGGCATGGCCGTCCAGCCGGTGGGCCCGGCCCCTGGGCGCTCCTTATTATTTTATTAATATTTGTTGTTTTCTCTTGTTTTGCGTAGGATTCCTCATCTATTCATATTTTTGGATGCTCGTTCGTGCATCCGGGTGCTCAGTCGTGCATCATTTTCGAGTACGCTTACACCATTTTTGTGGGGCTTACTCAGTGATAATCCAGATGCTCGGTTGTTGAGTATTTATTGCTAATCCATGAAATTCAGTGTAGAATAATTCATGAAACAGAACAATAAAACGAGTAGTTATTTATTATCAATTCATAGGATCAGCTGTGGATTCGACCATGAACTCGTAATAATAAAACATGCATTACCATTCCATGGGATCGTGGATTCGACCATAAAATCGGAGTAATAAATTTATCTATTACCATTCCATGAGATTAACAGTGAATCCGATCATGAAATTAGAATAATGATAATATAAATTATTATTGCCATTCCATGGGATCAGGTCGTGGATTCGACCATGGAATAGGAGCAATTATTATTGCCATTCCATGGGATCAGGCCGTGGATTCGACCATGGAATAGGAGCAATTGTTATTGCCATTCCATGGGATCAGGCCGTGGATTCGACCATGGAATAAGAACAATTGTTATTGCCATTCCATGGGATCAGGTCGTGGATTCGACCATGGAATATGAGCAATAATAGATCATTCTGGGGAATTCAGGTGGTGAATTTCACGGCGGGAATTAATCTATGTGCATAGTCGAGATGGCTAATATCCCGAAGGCGTTCTCAAATCTTACAAGAACGCCCGAGTCTATACACGGTCGCCTACATAGTCGGGATCGGTGAGTGTCACCGTCCTGAAGGCGTTGTTGCTCTCAATCTTACGAAAACCGCCCAATCATTCTTCTATGTAAAGGGGGTCGCTCTCATGTAGTCGAGGGAACAAAGAGTATCACTGACGTCCCAAGGCGTTAATCCCTCTCAACAAACAATTATGTAGGAGGACCGCCCAATTATATTATTCTACATAGAGGGCACAATGAAATGCCAGGATCGAACGCTCGGCTAGTGGAGACTTTTCTAAAGACATGTTCATCATGGCTTCGTAAAATATGAATCGTCACATGCCTGAAGCCGTATCAGAAACATGTAGTATCATGATTTTACGGTTTTGACCTTTGTTGAAAATCCACCATCAACAAGAATATAAACAATTTAACAACTCTATAACTAGTTTCATTTGAGTCATTTGAACTATTTGTGATTAAGATCAACAAGGTTGATATGAAAGTGTTCATAAGGCTAACTTCGGTTAACTATTGTTGACCTAACAAGGTATACACGTTTAGGTACGTTACCCATATCTAAATGAAGTCACTTTTCATTTGTGTGTAACAATCTAAGTACGATCTAATGGTTGAGAGATATTATCTTGAGTCTAATCAGGTTTTCATCTAACGGTGAATATTGAATGCTTTTTTTTACCAAGGTCACATTGATTGCAAACCCTGATTTGAAGACTATATAAGGGAGAACTCTAGCAACCTGGGAAACCTAATCCCCACACCTCCCGTGTGATACTAGTTGCGACTAGAGTCGATTCTCCTTTCACCTAGGTTTTTCCTAAAACCATTATAGGTTGACGACTTAAAGACTTCACTGGGATTGTGAAGCCAGACCCAACTATTTGCTCTGTAGTTACATGTTCAGATCTTGCTTTGTTCTATCGTATTGCGCACTATCTTCTCAAAGATTTGCTCGAGATTTAATCTCCGATAATCTAGATAAAAAGTAGTCACAAATATCTTCGTCTCGTCGTTTGTGATTCCACAGTATCTTGTTTCGCTACCATATGATTAAGATTATTGTGAGGTGATTGATATTATTATGCTGTTCTTCGGAAATATAAGTGTGGTTTATCAATTGGTTCCTGTTCACCTTGATTTATCAAAATACTGAAGAAAACTCATATGTATTTATCTGAGAGACAAATTTATCTATTTAATAGACTTTTTTGTGTGATACAAAATTGTTTATCAAGTCTTCGACTTTGGGTCGTATCAACTCTTAGTTGTGGGTGAGATCAACTAAGGAAATCAAGTGCGCGTAGTTCTAGAGGCGTAAGGAACACGACCGTACCTTGATCAGTGTTAGATTGGTTAGGGCTCAACTACATTTCAGTCCGAAGTTAACTTATAGTAGGCTAGTGTCTGTAGCGGATACCAGAAATCTTCAAAGATTGTTCAGAGTTTATTCTTCTCAAGACCACTGGTCTCTCAGGATAATCTCGCATCATCTAAGACATTAGAAATCCTATATGATGGAAAACCATCTAAAGGAAAAATTAAAGATTCCTTTAAAAAGGTTCGTTGCGGGAAACGTTTGAACAAAATCTCAAGGATATAGAACCTCACTAGACTTCTTATTAATCTTTTTGAGGAATACTATCGTGATGGATCAATTGACAAAGATCTATTTATGGCTTTTGAAAACGTTTTCAATCTCTGGAACGACTTGTCTTGATTAAGGAAAAGGCTTGTGCTGGTAAAAATTCTGATTCTATCATTCGTGACATTGATTCGAGTTTTGGCAAACTCGGTCAAAATCGATAAAAATATTTTCACATGTGGTGTTGCAAGTTCCAGTCATTGGAAAAATCCTTCCTTTAATCATAAGAAAAAGGAGTCAAATTTTCAAATAACCCCGAGTATCATCATTACTATGATTATACTTCTGGTACATTTTTGAAATATCAACTGAAGATCGTGCATGAGGGTTCCTCTGCTCATCTTGCCTCTTGTTAACAAGATTGGCGTCACCCCATTTGTATATAACTTGAAGTGGGGAAAGTAACGGTTTGATTTGTTCTGTATCTTTGTACTATGGGTTAGCTTTATTTTTGAAATTTATTTTTCCTTGAAGAAAAACTCGTTCAATATATTTTTTCTGTCTATCTGAGGTTAAATAAAGTGATGTAGTTTTTCTACTATCCTTTTACAGCACTATTTGATTTTTCTCACTGTGTGCAAGCGTTGGTAGTTGAACATTTTTAAAAAACATGCTTTCCTTTTGTGGGTCATGGTTCGTGATTGGGTCCAAGCCCATTAATGGGATATAAGAGTTGTGGTACGCGTACCATTCTTCTTCTTTCTCTTGTCCACGTACGTGAATAATTCTAGGGTTCATGTATCTTCTCTATTAATCTTTGGAGGTCCAAGGGAGGCAAAGGGTTTTATTAATCTTCAAGAAGCACATCAAGTAAGTTTTTCCTTCTTCTTGTTCTCTCAATTTTTAGATATCATGGGGAATTTCAAGGTTTCAAAGAGGATTCAAAAAACTTGGATTCATCCTCTTCTAGCATGATCATACCTAAAAATCAAGACTCTATTAGAATTAGATTTATCAATGATTCTAGTAGCAAGGTCTTTGAAGGATTTCTTCTAGTGGTTACATTCTAGAAAAGAAATTGGATATGATTAGTGGTCATAAAGAAGATTTGGTCTGTTTTGAAAAATTTAATCTTGGAAACATCTTTAATGGTCTTGGTGAAGGATTTGACACTCTCACAAGAATCTTCTATGCTAACATCCATGATGTTGATCTTGATGACATGGAATTCAAGACCATGATAAATAGAGAAAGGATTCTTGTTAATATATATTTGATTTCAAGGATTACCAAAATTCCTTTGGGTAATTTTCGCCTTCCTAGACCAAGGGAAGAAAGACCATCATATGAAACCATTTCTAATGGTCTTTGTGGCAAGAGTGTTAATTGGATTGAAAGGACATTTCCTACTAATTATCTTAGTCTTGCTTTGATGTCTTTCGGAAAACTTGGTATATCTAATCTTTATCCCTCCACCATTGAGAACTCTCAGTGCAGTCGTGAGTTTGCGGAGTTAGTTTATTTCCTTGAATTGGGTTCTCTAAGTCTTGATATTTGTGAATTCATCATTCTTCAAATCCTCTCAATGACATCATCCAACAAGAAGTTAGGCTTTCCTTTCTTAATTGAGCAAATTTGTCGAGCATACTCTATTGCTCCTATTGGAAATTCTATTGGAACTCCCAAACTTGTTCGTCCTTGTACTTTCAAACGAATGAAGGAGAATGCTTGCAAAAGACAAAGATGTGATTCCCTTGACGGTTCTTGTGATCCTACCACCTTGAGTCTTCTTCATCAAAAATCACAAGGGTGTGTGCAAGATCCATTCCAAGGCAAAATGTATGCAAGAACAATTACATGTGATTGCTACTAAGTTTCCCGAAATCAAGGAAGGTATGGATATTGTTCAAGCCTCTTGTATGGTTTCCGATGATGAAGATGATGGTTAAATTCCCGTATCTCTTGTTTTTTATTATGTCTAGGAAACTTCTTATGAGAATTTATTCTTGTGTTTTAAGAAGGATAACTAGGGGTTGGAATAACAATTATTGTGAGTACACATATCTATTGCCAACGATTTTCATCTTGCAATGTTTTTAGATTTATTTATTTAAATTCTAAAGTTTATTTGGAAGATGATTTTGCAGTATTAATCTTTATTGGTTTCATATATTGCAAAAATAATTGTATGGGATATGTGTGTTTACGTCCGTGAACTATGATAGTCCCGTATATATCAAAAGTTAAGTCTATTATTTGTCATTATGCAAATATTGATGGAAAATAGAATGAACTTTTGATGACAACGATTAAGTCTATGGTATCATTATGCAAATATTGATGAAAATAGAATGAATCTTTGTATATTCCGCGGTATTGATCTTTCCCTGATCCACTTCTATGTGAAAGTATTGTGTGGCTCCGTAAGTTCTCTTATGTAGAGCAGTTCCGGTTAAATTAATCATGGGTTCTCTTGTGGTTAATTTAATTGAGTTTTTAGGATACAAATTCATGTTTCATGTAATTTGTTAATGTCCAAAGAAATCCTTATTTTATTGTAAAATAAGGTCGCTCTTGTTGTTCTTTCGGGAATGACATTTTATGGGGGAGAGTTCTTAATTGAACTTGTGCTTAATTGCCAAATCTTTGTGGGGAGTTCGGATGTGGAATATTGTAGGAGTTATCTTGTATCTTTATAAACTCCTTGATGAATACACTAACTTTCGACTATGTGAAATCATCGAAACAAAGTTGATATGTTGTCTTTTAGTCATGAAGTATCTCTATGATAATTTAATTATGATCCCGCTAGTTTTCATACCTTTTCCAATTTATATTGACAAAAAGGGGGAGAATTATTGGGGTCAATGCCCAAAAGTGTACCTTGCAGAAAACTATTTACTAAAAATGTCTAATTTTTTAAAAATTCCAAAAACGGTATAATGTGCACACATTATAGGGGAGAATTATTACAATGTCAAATAATGGGTACACATTCAAATATTTTTTGCTAATTTAAATATTTTTGGGAATAACTAATTAAAACTAGATACCTTTGGAAATTTCCTAAGATATTCACACTATAAATGTAAAAGAGGCAATAATCTAAGATATTAACTAAAATAAAGAGGCAACTAAATGAACTAATTAAAGATTCAATTAAGAAATCTCGCTTCAAAACTTAACCCAAAAACTAACCCCGCTCTGAAACATACATATACAAGAACTCCTCTCAAATGATACATATACAATAGTCATTTGGTTTACAAATAAAATATATAAATTTATAAACACAACCGAAGTTAACCAAATTAACGAAATCAACCGTTGAAGCTTTCGCTGCGCAACTCTGATCTCTGTCTCTGAAACTTAAAGTGGGAATGGGTGAGCACATCATCCCTAAAAGGGGTGCACAGTAGAAATAACATTTAACTTTCAAGAAATCATAAGCAAGAGTTGGAAAACAATACATATTTTCAAACATTAAAATAAACAAATAAACAAAATATATGGACAAACTCCTTTTTCAAACAATGTATATATTGAGTGTCGACCAATTCCTTACACACCCTATTAGTTTATATTAGTGTCAACCAATTCCTTCCACACCTATTAGGCATAAAAGCTCGAATTCATGTAGATATAAATAAAGGAGTGTATCCTATATACCACACGTGGAAATTCTCATTTCCCATAACAATTCATATTAACAACAAAATAATACAGGTCCTTTCCAAACCATGGAAAGATTAACATAATCAATAGAATTATTGTAAAACAAGTTAAACAAAGCATATAATGCGCAAACAGAAATGCATGAGTTTGTTAAACATAAACTTTTGTAAAAGAAACAACAATGGTTACCAAAGAGTCAAATGTATTCCCACCTCTTTTGATGACAAGCCACGCCTACCTAAAGATCCACGATCCACCGGTTCATCCTTTGAATCGATCGTTGTTAATATAGACTAATTGTTAATCACACAAGAAGTCTAAGAATCTAGCCAAAAGGCTCACACAAGAATCATACAAGTCTTTCTAATAATTCTAGGCCCATTTAAGGTTCTACATCTTTTATTTAACTATCTTTAGCATAGCTAAGGTTTACTAATTGAATTGGGTTGATTCTAAAGTCCATTAGCTAACTCTTATGAATATCTACAACCTTGTAGAAGAATCCAAAGGTTAATTCAGACCACAATGGTCCAACACATCAAAATAAAAACTAACTATAAGCCCAATCCCAACAAACCATCTCCTTAAACTAAGGCCTGGTCCTTCTGGGTCAACTAACGGTCTCTAACGGTCAAAGTGGCGGTCAATGGTCAACTAACAGTCAACATCCAGGTCAGGTCAAGGAACGGTCAAAGGTTAAGTCAACTGGTCAGGTCTCTGGTCAAATTGGTCAAAACGAATCAACTCAGTCAATTAGACTGAGTCAGGTGAGTCGACTCAGTCAGATATCTTAGTCAGGGACATGCTAGGTCAGTCAGGTTCTGACTTGAATTGAAAACACACCGGTCTGAGCCATTGCACATGCCAAAACCCGAGACGCACCATAATGGTGTATCAACAACATACAACATAATTCTAAAACTCTATTACAAAATCAATCCTACCAAATTAAGCACAAAGAATCAACTTTAAATATTGTACATTCAATTTATATAAACTTCATAAGTTATTCATAGCCATAAACTCGGTTACCTGCAATTGCAGCTTTAATCCATGATATGTTCATCTCAACACATTCATCTACATCTTATTCTCAATCAGACTCTCTATAGCAAACTCAATTTCAAATCACGGCTACATTACTCGCTTCCACTTCCAACTCCAGTTCCATACGCACTACTCTAATTCATACACACACCCAGCTCAATAATTCCGCACCTCACTCAACACAACCAAACAAAACACAACAACACCATCACCAAAACCCAAAGTAACAACATAAACTCCTCCACAAGATTAATACCACCACAATTCTCAATATTTCAACTTAACTCGATACCTTTCAACATAATTTTCCAGACTCACACCCTTCATTCATTCCCCATTAACTGCCGCCAACAAAACAACACCATTTCCTTTCTAACAACAACTTGTTAACAACTACATATATCCATCTTAACCTAATTCAACCACAACAATTTAGTTTATATATTATACACACCCGTTCACTTCCAAATCCATGCCCACATCAACCTCATTTTAATTCCTAAATACACAAACTATAAACTACAACCCAAAACCCCATCTATAATAACCATGCATCACTAGTTATATATTTAAACAACATCTTCTTCACAACTGTCTCCATCCATCTCAACAGTGTCACCAGAACCAACAAAAGTTCTCTGTAATCAACACAATTCCTCATCTCAGCTTCATTAGCACCCTTACAGAACTAGCTCATGTCTCAACTTGCAACTATACCGACATCTTATTTATCAACTCCCTCTTCCTCTTCCAGAACTTCAAACACATTGTCACTTTACACAACACCTCCTGAATTGATCACTACCTGTAGTTTAACAATTCTCACAACAGCAGCAACAACACTAGACCCATTTGAGAGTCACACCCGACCTTCAGTTCTATTCATTGTACAAAACTATTATTTACAGCTCATACATCTCTACCACACCCCTCATCTGCACATTCACTACCCAGTAGATACAACCAACCTAACTTCTCAAACTTATCAGAGATTCAATTTCATCAACATCCTTTTATAAACCTAAACTAACACAATATCTAACTCTTCCTCTGGTATTTCAATTCAGCCCTAGCTGTAATCCCAGTTTCATGTTATATTTATCGCCATCTCAAACTTGTTCACAATCATACAACTTCAAAATGGAAATCAAATAACTTTACTAAACTCACTAAGAAGAACAATTACTTCAAAACTGAATTACTCAAGTAATTGAATCTCAATCCCTTTTTCACTTGACTCAGTTCAGCAACTCGCCTCAAGACTAACATCAATTCAACAATAACCCATCTCTAATTACACTTCTTGAACATCTCCAATCATAATTTTCAAAGAATTACAGAAACCCTAATTCTTTGATTCCTCTCTAAAACAACTTCAGAACAACAATTAAACCTCAACCCTTTTGATCTTCCTCCAGCAGCAACCTAATTACCCTATCAATTCCATACGAATTCAATTAAAGAGTTTTACAAACCCTAACTGAGTTTCCCTTGATTTATAACTTCGATTCCTAATTATTCTCTTCCTAATTCACAACAGCACCATCACCTTCAACATATGCATACTCACATCAATTGATTGTCTCAAACCGAATCTCAAACTCATCTCCCAGATTCGCAGAAGAAGAAGAACGGGAGAAGAAGGATAGAGAAGAAGAAACGAGAAGAAAAAGAAGATTCGAAAGAGAAATGAGTTTATCCTCTAGATCTGGTTTTGATAAGGCCGACAGAAAATACTTCTACACCCAACATTTTGGATAAGGGCAGCCCAGGTCGGTATGTCTAAGAAAAGACTAATTTTCCCTTCAAACCAATCTGATGATATCTTCTTCGTCCGGTATCCGAATGACACGTTCGATTAATCCATTCTGCGTAACTTTTCGAGATCTATCCGATGGTACTAATTTCATAACTAGATCGTTATTAGATTAATTTCTATTAATTAACGTCCGTGATAAACTAATCGAGTTAATATCGGCTAATTCGTCACTTGACCGGTCTAATAGCGTTGACGAGCTTGAGGGTCTTTACATTCTCCCCACCTTATTCACTTTCGTCCCTGAAAATCGAGCCATCCTTCTGGTCTTCAAAACTCCCCACCTTAAAGAAAAAACCTCTCTCCTATCTATGCACAAACAACAAGAACAAGCACAACTCTATAAGGCTTTCTACAACTCAAATTTGTGGCTCTAGGTTCAATTGAATAATTTCCATTTTAATAAGTTACGGGTTCTAATTACGAGAGAAGATACTCTATAATAAAGTTTCTAAGTAAAATTTGGGATCTATCAGTTTTCTATTAGAAGCAAGTCTCCCTTATATGCCTAGTGATACCAGAATGCAGTTGCCCTGTCTAGGTTCATGACGCCTGACAATGCCTACTACGTAACAAGTATCACATGAACACATCAGAATTACCAACCTCACTATTCCCCAGTGCTGGATTAACTAAGTATTAATTTATTAAGATTAATTAGTCTCTAAACTTTTATCGTAACTGGTGTAAGTCTGATAAGTTTACTTCGTAAAATATATAAATAGTTTACATCATTTTAAGTACTTTAATCTTCAAATTTCTTTTCTTTAATTTTTTATTTTTATTATTATTTATTTGCTTTATCAATATAAGTAATCCTAATTTGAATTCACGTCAATTTATAATATCTGATATTTTAATTTTAGTGTGATACCACATATATAAATTTTTCAAATATTATTTACTGTAGATTTGCTACTAGTCTAATTACTTGAATACTATTATCAACTATATTATTATTCTCATTATTCTTAAGTTGCTAGTCCAGTTGGTATACTAAGCTTTAATCTTCCAAAAATAGTTTTACATTCACGTAAGGAATGATATAACAGATTTTATTCATTCAGATTGAATCCATATACTATATCTTATTAAATTTTGGCGTTGGTAATTTAATACGATCTAAATTTGAGTCTGCATAAACTTATAATATATCCTAATAGTCTTTAGATTTTGCTATTAGTGTAAAGTATCCTATTAATATATGAATTTATTTTTTTATAATTATAATCTTACACTAAACATCCGAATACTATTGTTATTACTTCATGTATGTTTGTTTCATTTTAAAGATTTACATGATCATTTGTTAGACTAAAGATAATTCGGTACAAGATTACTAACAAGTTGAGTCTTTTTATTTTATATATTATATCCTCGCTTTCTCAAGTACAACGCCTAATAAGTATTATATTAATTATCTAGTTTAGACGCAAAACATATAACTCTAATTTGTAATTAATTTAATTAATAAAACTTAACCGTAAATAAGCGTTAATAATTTTCCATAGTTATTTAATTATTATTTTTACCATTATATATCCTTATTGAAATATTAGTTAAGTTAGGTTCACCATGATACTAATTGATAAATGCTAACATTACTTTATTAAAATTATTATTACTATATTATCATCTATTATTACTATTACTATTACAATATTTTTTGTTAACATTGACGGTTAAACTATTATTCTAAGTTTCTAACTACTCTTACACATATTATTAAGTCCCAAAGATATTATTAACATTGTGTTGTAATTATAATTTGTCTACTCGTCATATAAATCAATGTGTTCAGTAAGTTACTATGTGATTACAAGATTTATCAATAATAATAATCTCTCTATTATCCTAATATCAGACCTTATTAACTAAAGCTATTGGTGTACCCTACAATTTTTACTTCATTACAAAAACAAACAACCAAACAAACAAATCAATCAATCAAATAAATCTTTTAATTATTGATAGCTTTTAATGATTAAGATTTATCTCACAAACCAACCCAGTTCTAAACTAATCTATTTCACTAACTAGCACTGGATATTTCTATCATTTCCCATATAAGATCTAATAATGAGCTCTGATACCAACTTGTAGCGCCCCCAAAGCTAGCAGCTGACTAATCTAAGATATTAACTAAAATAAAGAGGCACTAAGAATCTAAATCAACTAATTAAAGATTCAATTAAGAAATCTGCTTCAAAACTTAACCCAAAAACTAGCCCCGCTCTGAAACATACATATACAAGAACTCCTCTCAAATGATACATATACAATAGTCATTTGGTTTACAAATAAAATGTATAAATTTATAAACACAACCAAAGTTAACCAAATTAACGAAATCAACCGTTGAAGCTTTCGCTGCGCAACTCTGATCTGTCTCTGAAACTTAAAGTGGGAATGGGTGAGCACATCATCCCTGTAGGATCATAATATCGCAACACCAATACCTCTGCGAAATTCATAAACGTTACGTAGCGAAGGCGTCGCAGATGAATAAAATAAGTGACGCAATGGATGACGACAGCCAGAACACAAGAAAGGTGTGAAGACCTAGCGAGATCTAGGAGTGTTGCGAGATTATGCATTTGTACACTTGCGACACTTCGCAAATCGTTCCCGAAAATAAAGGACAGCTTAGCTGTCATCCATTATGTAATACCCTATATAAAGAGCCGAACAGGCCTATTGGAGGGGAGATGTTTTTCGAGTGTGGAGCAAGTCATTAAGAGAGAGAAAGTCGATAGTGATTGTAATTTCTTTAGCTCTTTTCCATTTTACCTTGTAAACATTCAAGAAGTTAATCAATAAAAATTATAATTGTTCATCTTAAAATGGTTTGATTGTGTGGATTCTTGTGAGGGGTGTAGTGTAGGATTTCCTGCAACTACATATTGGCGCTAGAAACAGGGAAACTGAAGATTAGAGATTGGATATTGTCATTAAAATTGTTCAAATCAGGAGTATGATGGATAAATTGGTTAAAATGGAGAAAGCCAGAATCAAGGAGAGTAATGGAGAATTGGAATGTAATATGATTACAAAGACAATGGTTAATAAATTTCATGAAAGTAACAGAGGGAGAATACACAAACGAGATTTTGAAGGAAAGAAAATTGTAACAACAGAGAAGGCGTCACCCTTGAAAGAATGGGAAAACAGAAGATTACGTTTACGGAACGGAGAGATATAAAGAGCGAATTTAAATCACACATCTCTATAGTGATTACGATAAGCGCAAGCAATGAAGAAGGAGAACCAACAAAAACAGTGGAAGAGTGGGCAATAAATAGAATTTTGGTGGATATAGGGAGTTTAGTGAATATAATGTTTTATCATGCTTATAAAGAATTGGGGTACAAAAATGAAGAAATGACTTCCTCAACATATCATATCCATGGTTTCGGCAAATCTATAACAAAACCTAAAGGGGAAATAAAAATACGAATTCTGTTGGGAGCAATTGAAACACAAGTGACGTTATGTGTAGTGGATATGGAATCGCCATACAACATGTTGTTGGGAAGACCATGGGTACATGCAATAAAAGTTGTAGCCTCGACATTTCATTAATGTGTCAAATTTCCTATGCCGAGTGGGATTGGCGAAATCAGAGGAGATACCGATAAAGGAAGGATATATCATCAAATCGAGGTAAAACATTATGAAGAACAGGTGAAGAGGCGAAAAGATCGCAAAAAGATGGCAAGAGCAGTGAAAAAGGAAGAAGAATTTAGAACTTACATGATAAGAGCAGAAGAAGGAAAAGGAATACCTGGCGAAATCTCGGAAGAAGAGAATGAGCTTGCGAAGGAAATAAAATGACCAACGCCTATGGGAGAACCGAAGGCTAGCTACACCGCAGCAGAGCCGACAAAGGAAGTGAACGTCGGAACTGAAGAAGAACCCATGATGTTAAAAATTGGGACTAAAATGGAGGCAGATGAGGAAAGAAGGACTGTTGATTTGTTGCGAGATTACAAAGACATTTTCGCATGGGATATGGATGAGATGCCTGGAATAGATCCATCTGTAGCGTGCCATAAATTGGATATTGACAAAAATGCAAGACCATTCAAACAGAGAATTAGAAAAATTGCAACAGCATATCACCCTCAAATAGAAGAAGATGCTTGACGCAGGAATCATTAGACAAGCAAAATATCCCGAATGGATAGCAAATATGGTCGTAGTCCCAAAGAAGAAAAAAAGGGATAAGAATTTGCATAGATTTTACCGATCTAAACAAAGCTTGTCCGAAAGATAGCTTTCCTTTGCCGGATATTCCGCAAATGGTTGAGTCAGCGGCAGGAATGAAAGGATATCCTCTTTTGATGGATACAAAGGCTACAATCAAATTCCCCTCGCTGAAGAATACCAAGAGCATACTGCCTTTTTCGCTCCAAGAGGATTATACTTTGTTATACAAAAATGCCATTTGGTCTCGCTAAATGTCGGAGCAACATACCAAAGGATGGTAGAAAAGGTGTTCGCGAAATGGATACATAAAACACTAGAGGTATATGTGGATGACATGTTAATAAAAAGTAAAGAAGCAAAAGACCATGTACGGGACTTGAGGGAAATTTTTGAACAAATGAGGCATTCAACATCAAAGTAAATCCAGAAAAATGTACCTTTGGGGTTGCATCAGGAAAAATTTTAGGTTACATTGTGTTAAAAGAAGGAATACAAGTCGACCCAGAGAAAGTACAAGCAATTCGCGATATGCCAACGCCAGCAACGGTGAAAGATGTGAAAAAGTTAAATGGGCTATTAGCTTCGCTAGGAAGATTCATCTCGCGATCATCTGACAAGTGTAAACATTTTTTCAACATACTTAAAAAGGGAGCGAAATTTAGATGGACAGATGAACGTGAAAAGACTTTACAAGGAATAAAAGAACATCTAATGGATATATCAATTTTACAAAAAGCAGAGCCTGGGGAGGAATTATTAATCTACCTTGTGACAACCTCGCATGCACTAAGCGCAGTATTATTGCGAATAGACGCAGGAGTGGAAAAGCCAATCTATTACATCAGCAAAACATTCAATGCCGCGGAGAGGAATTATTCAAAAATTGAAAAACTAATTTTGGCATTAGTTTATGCAACATTTAAACTTCGCATATACTTCCAAGAACACACAGTTAAGGTAATGACAAAAGTACCGATTGAGTCGGTAATGAAAAATTCAAAAAGGTCAGGAAGGGTTGAGAAATGGAATGCTCAAGTAAGTCATTGCAAAATCAAATATGAAATACTATCTTCACCAAAATCACAAGTTATCGCAGATTTTTTAGCAGAATTTCCTTTGGAAGAGGATGAAGCAGTGGAAGAAATGATGGATATATAAGAAGAACATGGAAATCCAAGGGATTTATTAACTGAGCCAAACAGGTGGGAAATATTGGTAGATGGACCATCAAATGGGGAAGGCAACGGAGTTGGGATCGTTCTGATTTCACCAGAAGGCAATAAAATGGCTTTTTCTTTCAGATTGGAATTTGCATCTACCAACAATGAAACAAAATATGAAGTTATAATACATGCTCTGCAATTCGCAATAAAAATGAAGTTGGAGAATGTGAGAATCACCAGTGATTCCCAATTAGCTATTCGCTAGATAAAAGAAGATTATACTACAAATGAACCATCTTTGAAAAAATACAAGAAACTTGTTGAAGAATTGTCGGCGAAGATACCAAAAATAAAATGGAGACATATATCAAGAAGAGACAATAGACTCGCAGATGCTTTCGCTTTTATATCAAGTATGATGACAGATCCAGCTGCGAGATGCATAAAAATACAGACACTTCTATCACCATCAATCAATAAAGAGGAAGAGCAAGGGACAGAAGTGATGCTCATAGAAGATGGAGCACAAAGGCCCAATAGTGAAGATTGGAGAGCAGAACTTCATGCATATCTGATGAAAGTAGAAACACCAAGAAATAGATTAGAGGCGCACAAATTAAAAAGCCGTGCAACAAATTATGAATTAAGAGGCGGAGTACTGTACCGAAGATCCTTTAATGGACCCTCGCTTAGATTTTTAACACTAAAGGAAGGAGAAGCAGTGTTAAAGATGTTACACAGTGGGGATGCTGGCAATCACAGTGGTGGAAGATCTTTGGCACATAAGGAGAAAATGCAAGGCTATTATTGGCCATATATGCATGAAGATGCGAAACAAATATCAAGGTGTTGCGAAGATTGTCAAAGGCACGGAAAGAAAATACATGCACCAGGAGCACCATTAACTTCTTCAACAAGTGTATGGCCTTTTGGAAAGTGGGGTTTAGACATTGTGGGACCATTTTTACCAGGTATAGGGCAAAGAAGGTATTTGATTGTCGCTACAGATTATTTCACAAAATGGGCAGAAGTAAAAGCGGTACAACACATTCGCGATAAAGATATTTTTACCTTTATATTCGAAAACATCATATGCAGATTTGGAATCCCACACAGTTGGTTTTGACAATGGGAAGCAGTTTGAGGACAAAATATAGAATTATTGCTTAATGCATTTCGTATAAAGTGTAGGAAATCAACTCCTTTATACCCGCAGCCAATGGACAAAACAGAAGCAACAAATAAAACAATCGCAGATATATCAAGAAGAAGTTAGAAGGACATAATAGGGCATGGTGTGAACAAGTGCATAATGCAGTATGGGCTTACAATACAACCAAAGTAGAAGCTACGGGAATGTCACCCTTTTGTTTAACATATGGAGTTGAAGTCTGTACTTAGACGAAGTTATTATTCTAACAACAAAGAAAGAAGCTTGGGAGAAAAATCTTAGTGCGGGTAATATTTTGATCAAGTTAGATGAATTAGAGAAAAAAGAGAAAGAGCACTACAAAGATATGGAGAATTACCAAACGAAGATTAGCCGGAGAGAATATAACAAACGTGTCAAGACACACGAATTTCAACCAGGCGATTTAGTATTGAGAGAAACACCAGTATATCAAATGCGAAAGTGGTGGCAAGTCATGAAAAAATGGGATGGACCTTATATCATCAAGGAGATAGTCGGAACAGGGGCATATAGATTAATGGATCCCGAGGGAAAAGACGTGGGCCACAGATTGGATAGACCGTGGAATAGATTATACTTGAAGAAATATTACCCGTAGAAGATTGTGGGAAAAGAATAGACTGCGAAATAATGTATGGTTGAAGAGAAATAAACTTATATGAAAATGCTGCGAAAGAATCATTGCGAAATTGCACGAAACAAAGAAAGAACATGCGAAGATCTCGCAAAGAAAATAACAATAGATAACCAAAAAACAATGACATATCAGAATGGGACGAACCTGCTATGGCGTACACCCTAGTTTGCGAATCCAAATTTCGTAAGAGGCAAATGTAAGACCTAAAGTACGTCATAAAAGGGGGTATCTGATAGACGCATTTATGTGTCTATATTGATCTCAATTATGTATATTGTTAGTGCTCGATTTTGTACTTATTTGGTTATTTTATGTCTTTGTAGGTGTTTTTGGAGAAATAAGCTTTTGCGGCGAATTTGGCTCGAAAAGTGGTCCTGGGAGAAAATTACTAAAGGCACCCAGAAGACGCACTACTGAGGCACCCTAAGTATCTTTGGAGATTCCACATAAAACTCATAATTACACCTCGGAAGAATTGCTAAACGGACTCCCGGGTTTGGATAAGGGTACCCTCAGGACACCCCCTAAGGCACTGCTATCTAACCCCCCGGCTTGGATAGGGGCACTCCATCCCCTAGCTTTTGAACTAATGGTTTTGGCGGGAAAACTTGTTTTCACGGAACAGATTTAGGGTTTGGTTTTTGAGCGACTTTGAAGGAGATTCAATCGCAAAATTTCATTGGGCTGGACTTAATTAAGCTAAACAGGGAATGTATGGGTGTTGGATTCGATCAACCTTGGTCAATCATCGATTGAAGCTAAAACAGGAAGGTGAGTTTCTCGGGTTCTTTTGGAAGTGCTATATTTGGAGAATACGTGGGAAGTAAGGCAGAGTATCTTCTCTGAAGATATCGTTCTATCAATAAGAGAGTTTTGAATGGCCAGAAACGCTATACATGGGAAAGAAAAAGAAAGAATCCCGTAACTTGGCCGTGAAGAAGAAAAAAAAAGAAATTATTTTATGGAGATTTTGGGAGTGATTCTCGCGCCTGTTATGTATATATTGGCTGCTGGGAGGTCGAGCAAGGTAGACGGAGACCTTGGGGATAGAATAGTTAGCTAGAATTCGAGAAATAAGAAATCACAGAAAGTTACCTGCTGCTGCAAAACTCAAGAACACCAAGAACATTGAACCGCCAGGAACTGTCGCAGAAGTAGTCTTAGATACAACGACAGAGTCAATCAACTATCGTTCTTTGACAGTCTTAGAAACTTGTAACAGTGACGTATGTAACACCATTACAGCGTTACAAATCTCTGTTTTATACAATTTCTTCAATAAAACACCTTTTTGAGCTATGGATTATTATTTTGTGCGTGTTTTTGATATGAGGAGCTAAACCCCATCGCGGGATGACGAAGGAAACCCAGCTCACAATTGTTTGGTAACTATAATTGATTCTTATGACTTTTTGCATTGATTTTTAATCGATTTATGATTTTCATTGATTATTTGTGATTTTGTTTGATAGTGTATGCTTAGTCTAAGAACTTTTGATGCACTATGCTTACGATTTACATCTAATGCTTTATAAAATCTACTTTTGGCAAAGAAATAGAGTCTAGAAAAGAGCTAAAATTGTTACGAATCATTGTATGAACCAATTGATTGTGAAGTTTGGTGGAATCCTAAGTCCCAGTAATCTCTCAATATTATTATTATCCTTTGTTTTATTTGCTAGTTTTAGTATTTCTTTCATTAAGTCTAAAATCAAAATCTTTAAAAAAAAAAGTCCGAGCGAACGATACTCTACTTACCACAACTAAAACTACATCAGTTTTTGGCGCCGCCGACGCGGACTTGTATTTAGGTTTAGGTTTTAGGTTTAGCATTTTTTCTTTAGGTTTTGTATATATATTTTTATTTTTATTTTCTTTGATTTTACTTTGGGTATTTTTGCTTTTGTTGTGCAAGTTTTGCTTGAAACGAAGGTGAAAAGTTGGACTTGCCATAAAAGCAGAAAGCCGAAGCTTTTATTTTTGTTAGTTTTTATTTTCCTTATTTTTGGACTTGTATATATTGTTTGTTTATTTTTTTAGTAGTTTTTTTTTTTTTAATAAAAAATAAAATAACACGTGCACACACCAATTGCATCGTCAGACTACCGATTTTAGGGAAACTCATGGATTAGTAAGCTGAACCCGTGCCTTGGGCCTTATGGGAGTTACCAGCTGAAAGTCCACAAACCTCAGCCTCGTACCTTTGGGTATATTTTGCTGTGGTAACCTGAGACTACCCATTTTAGTCGACCTTGCATTTGCATGTGCACAGAAGAATGTCGAACTGGTATTACAATAGCCAATACAACGAATATCCGACTGATTTTCAAAATGGACACTACTACTTTGACCACAGTGTGCATAGTGGTTGGGAACACCAACCCTTTCAAGGTTATGGTTCATATCATAGTGAGCCCAATTACTATTCGCACGCGCACAGGTCATACGAGCAAGAAAATAAGGAATATTATAGTACTAGTACCTCGTCTTTGGACGACTTAATTAAAGAGTTGAAAACTAGTCCTTATTATGATCCTTCCGTTCCTATTCGTCCCCTAGAAGAATCCCTCACACTGATAGCTGATCCTTCTGGTCCTATTCGTCCCCTAGAAGAGTCTCTCAAGCTGATAATTGAGAATACAAATAGGTTTGTTTTAGAGACGGACAAAAGAATTGCTCGGAATAATCTTGACTTCCAATTTAGCCTTAAAAATGAGAATAGTTATTCGCATAATCAAGATGACGAGGTTATAATTGGTAACACTACCTGTTTAGAAGAGGTTCAACCATTTTCATGTTATGATGATTATGATAAGGATAGTGTTGATCAAGAATCTGAAATATATAGGCATAGTAATCAGGAATTTGTTACTCCAATTGAGCTTTATAATGATAATGTTATTTCTATTTCAAATCCAAATAATTTTAATAATTATTCACCTATTCAAAAGGACGAGGATTTGACTAGAGATACCCCCATTTTAGACGATGTAGTATTTCCTTTTGATTACGAAGCCGATCTTGGCTTAGAGGAACGAGTTTATTCTAAGAATAATATTTTAGAGTCTACAGATTTAAAAACAACAGTCTTAGACGAAGAATATGAACTCGTAGAGCTTTTAAACATGTATGAGGATGCGTCACCTGAATATGACCTACAAGAAGCAATTGACCATTTTCAGGATTCTGATGACCTAGAAATTAGGGAAATTGTAGCTAGTCTATCTAGAGACACCCAAAACTCTAAGTTTGGGGGTGATTATCATTCTCCATGTGCTTTACCTTTAGCTCTTGTAGAGATCCCTCACTTGGGACTTGATATATGTGCCTCAACCATTGTGCCGATTGCCTTCATACTAGTTCTCCGTAACCTAATAATGTCCAAAGAAGTTCAGTTGTTAGAAACCCATCCTCTGGTTGATTTGGTTTACCCAGGCTATGATACCAAGATTGATTTTGTTTTCCCACCAAATATTTTTCAACCAATTGTGGGAACGTATATGTTTCATATGTGTCAATTATTAAGTTCTGAGACTAAACCTAATTATTTTAGGAAAATAGAATTGACACTTTTGCTTAAGAATGACCACCACTCTCATTATGGTCAACTGTAAGTCAAATCTGATTGACTTAGAGGATCCTCAATTATTCAGGTTATTATTGTGTGCTTCTAAATTTTTCTAGACCTTAGAACCTGATATTTCGGATCTTATTTATGAGGAGGTGCAGCCCATGAAAATATTTTATTTAGACCCCTTTATAGAACCTGAACCTGAACCACAACTAGATGTAGTTGTCTCAAACAGGAAACTAGGCAAGGGTGTGCTATGTTTATTCTTGGTTTGTTGCAGTTTCCTTTTATCTGTGTTAACACTTTTTGATGCAGATGATCCACAATTGTTTCGGTTATTGCTTTATGATATGAAGTGATTAATTCTTTATTACGTCTGGCTGAAGACTTTAAATTTAGCACTTCTTGGGAGGTAACCCATGCTCATGCAACACGGTAATATCTTTCCTCATCTCTTTTGCTTCAAATGGTAACAGTTTCTCCTTGTTCATGCTTTTAATTTCATCTTTAGAACATTGAGGACAATGTTAGATTTAAGTTTGGGGGTGTGGGAGAAACTTTTTAGTTGTATTGTTAAACTCCAGAGCCTAGAAATTTATGTTTATTAAGGTTGGCACTAACCAATCTAAGTGGATGGAAGCATTTTGGTTGTAGGAGTTGAGGAACCAATCTGATTAGATGGAAACATCTAAAGAGTCTATTCATAAAAGCACAGAGCTCAGATGTTAGAATTAAAGAAAAAACATGGTAGTTTCGCCATATCTCGCTGAATCCTTTTCACTTCTATTTTTATTTTGTTTTCTTTAAAATATGTTTCTCTAAGTGATTAGGTGGGGCTCACGATTCAAGTTGTTACCACTGCTAGGGTGAAATAGAGTGATTGAGATATATATATATAAAAAAAAAAGTATGTATATTATAAAAAAAAAAAAAAAAAAAAAAAAAAAAAAGAAAAAGAAAAAAAGAATTATTATTATATATATAAAAAAAAAAAAAAATGAGACCAGACCATCTGACCAACCGGAATAAATTCAATAAAGTCGACCACTGGAACCCTTGTATATGCCAGTTGAGTTGACCTAGAGTTAGGATTATCGACCACTGGTTCCCTTGTATATGCCAAAGGTGTTGATATTAGTCCGCATCAAAGATCTCACCCATTAGGATAGGTTCATTTTGGCAGTGGCCTTCAGACAGATATGAGAAACACCGTTCACCTGCATACAACATCAAAACCATCTACGTTTTTCTATATCCATTTCTTACTCTATCCATGTGATTGGTCGACTCCTAAGTTATGATGTCCGTAAACTATCTCGAGTAGAGCTCATGGACTTATATATGAATTTTAGTATGCTTGAGTGCAAACTCGTGTACATCAATTAGAATTTCGCATCAGGGTACTTCCTCCTGTAGTCAATAAGTATGCCAACCAAGGAGATTCTTTAGTGCCTTCCAAGGTTCTGCGTAGATAGTTAGGGTCTGGAGTAAAGGTTTTGTGGGTACACCTCTGGTAAACCCTCCCGAGACTATAACTCGGCCACTAGGGCCACCTAGGGGTTTAAAGGCTTATTGCATACGCTAAATGCAATCGACGATGCCTGCGACAGTGAGTTAGGATTTTATTTTCTAGATTTGATTTGCTCGGGACTAGCAAATAATAAGTTTGGGGGTATTTGATAGACGCATTTATGTGTCTATATTGATCTCAATTATGTATATTGTTAGTGCTCGATTTTGTACTTATTTGGTTATTTTATGTCTTTGTAGGTGTTTTTGGAGAAATAAGCTTATGCGGCGAATTTGGCTCGAAAAGTGGTCCTGGGAGAAAATTACTAAAGGCACCCAGAAGACGCACTACAGGCACCCCGGAAGTATGCTGGAGACTCCCCAGAAAAGTCATAATTACACCTCAGAAGAATTGCTAAACGGACTCCCGGTTTGGATAAGGGGCACCCTCAGGACACCCCCTAAGGCACCTGCTATCGGCACCCCTGGCTTGGATAGGGGCACTCCATCCCCTAGCTTTTGAACTAATGGTTTTGGCGGGAAAAATTGTTTTCACGGAACATATTTAGGGTTTGGTTTTTGAGCGACTTTGAAGGAGATTCAATCGCAAAATTTCATTGGGCTGGACTTAATTAAGCTAAACAGGGAATGTATGGGTGTTGGATTCGATCAACCTTGGCTGGGTCATCGATTGAAGCTAAAACAGGAAGGTGAGTTTCTCGGGTTCTTTTGGAAGTGCTATATTTGGAGAATACGTGGGAAGTAAGGCAGAGTATCTTCTCTGAAGATATCGTTCTATCAATAAGAGAGTTTTGAATGGTCAGAAACGCTATACATGGGAAAGAAAAAGAAAGAATCCCGTAACTTGGCCGTGAAGAAGAAAAAAAAGAAATTATTTTATGGAGATTTTGGGAGTGATTCTCGCGCCTGTTGTGTATATATTGGCTGCCGGGAGGTCGAGCAAGGTAGACGGAGACCTTGGGGATAGAATAGTTAGCTAGAATTCGAGAAATAAGAAATCACAGAAAGTTACCTGCTGCTGCAAAACTCAAGAACACCAAGAACATTGAACCGCCAGGAACTGTCGCAGAAGCAGTCTTAGATACAACGACAGAGTCAATCAACTATCGTTCTTTGATAGTCTTAGAAACTTGTAACAGTGACGTCTGTAACACCATTACAACATTACAAATCTCTGTTTTATACAATTTCTTCAATAAAACACCTTTTTGAGCTATGGATTATTATTTTGTGCGTGTTTTTGATATGAGGAGCTAAACCCCATCGCTGGGATGACGGAGGAAGCCAAGTTCACAATTGTTTGGTAACTATAATTGATTCTTATGACTTTTTGCATTGATTTTTAATCGATTTATGATTTTCATTGATTATTTGTGATTTTGTTTGATAGTGTATGCTTAGTCTAAGAATTTTTGATGCACTATGCTTACGATTTACATCTAATGCTTTATAAAATCTACTTTTGGCAAAGAAATAGAGTCTAGAAAAGAGCTAAAATTGTTACGAATCATTGTATGAATCAATTGATTGTGAAGTTTGGTGGAATCCTAAGTCCCAGTAATCTCTCAATATTATTATCATCCTTTGTTTTATTTGCTAGTTTTAGTATTTCTTTCATTAAGTCTAAAATCAAAATCTTAAAAAAAAAAAAGTCCGAGCGAACGATACTCTACTTACCACAACTAAAACTACATCAGTATCTGTTAACATGGCTCAGGAAAAAGGTTACACCACCCCTGGAACCTGGGTCATGGAGATTTGGGGTCAATAAAGCCCATCCAGGAGAGATACCTTGGATTTCCAACTATATATATAAGGTTATACCCTGGTTGGACGACCGAGGGTCTCTTCTATGGATTCAGCGTATGATCAAGGTGCCAAGGTACACGGTTGAGCCAAGAGTGCCTGGGACATTTGAAGTGTCTCGGCCATTCTTGGCAAGTCTTGGCATATGTTGCACTCGGCCCAAAGAAAACTCCACTTAGGGTGCAGTCTTGTAACCATAAGCCCTATAGGTATAAGGGATAAGAGGCTGCGAAAATAACTGGCTGTTGTTAAGAACGGATGGGAGGAGCTAGTCTTGTATGGCCGATGTAAGCCTCCTTGAAGGGGCAACCAGGGAGATGATAAGGGCGGCACCCTCCATTAGGGAGCTGATAAGTGTCTTAAGACGCAAATGTCATGAGGCTTTAGGCTTGTCATATTTGTGCGATGATCCTGAAGAGGCAATAATACAAAAAACAAAGATAAGACGAGATCAATAGGTCAGTACATGAAAGTGTAAGGACGTCCTGCGATTTCGTCGCAAGACGGCAATGTCATGGGGCTTTATTCTCGCAAGAAAATTTAGGCCTGTCATATTGTCGCAATAAAATTATCCTGCAGAGGCAATAATACTAAGAAATGATAAGACAAAATCAATGGGTCTTTACATGAAAGTGTAAAGACGTCCTGCGATTTTGTCGCAATAACAAGAGATGGCATGGTAAGACCTTTAACTAGGAAGGCAAAATAAGACCATATGACAAAAGATTTATAAAAATTAACTATTATTTATGCAGGTCATTCATCGCAAAGAAGAAAGTAAGAGACAATAGAGAAAACATAATATTCCTTACAAAAAAGTGCACTTCAAAAGGAAATAAAAAACATCATATGCAAGAAGTTATGAAGATCAAGAAACTAAAGGAAATGAAATTACAAAAGAAGTTCATTTCTCAACATTAATTCTTTCATCTTCAACAATTTTATCGGCTTCCCCAGCTTCCACACTTTCGCCAGCTTGTTGCATTCCCACTTAACCCTCTTCACCTAGATTATTATTGACAGCCTTCATTGTTTGATTGGATCACCTTTTCATTAGCGAGATCTTCGCCGCTTTCGTATTCATAGTCACTATCGTGAGAATTAGGATTTCATCATCCTCAACTTCAAGAGGTTCGACAGACACAGTGGTCAAGAGATTTGGACAATAAGACATCATTCAAAAGAACTTCAAACTTTGAGATGAAATTGGCGAAGAAGTGCCTTCTGATGATTTCTACTCTGGATATCTTTGGAGTAACTGAGGTAATCAAATCTCCTTTCGGCCCGATCGCGAGAACGAGCGAGATTAGTGGAAAGAATCGCATTTTCTTTGCGAATCTTGGCATAGCTAGCCTCCAAAGTAGAAAGGGAGGAACGAAGATCTTTCTCAGATTCTGCAAAAATGAAGAACAACAGAGTTGTACAAATAAAGAATTCGCAAAAAAAAGGATATCATAAGAAAACTAGACAAAGAAAAAACGGGTGAGGCAGTCAAATTTTATGACTACCTTCCTTTTGCGAGATAAGATGTTGGGTTAAAGCCAAGCAACTACTCTCCAAATAATCCATGGCACTACCAAAATTATCTCCAACCAGACCTTTTAATCGAGAATGCAAACTCTTTTCGTTAGAAACAAGTAAGGTATTTTCCTTAATAAGGGAGGAGTAGGATTCTTTTAAGAATATTGATCCTTGAGTTGGCTTGTTTTCACACTTAAAGTTATTCTACCCTGAATAAGCTTATCCCTCTCAGCAGTGACTTCTTTGAGTTTACTTCTCAGCGAACAAGAGAGATTGTTCTTGTTCATTACATATTTTTTGACAGACATCAAGTCATTGCGAAGAAATCGCCACCTTATTTAACAAAACTCGCTTCTCTTGAGATAGAGTTCCATTCTCATCTGATAAGGTTTCCAACTCCAAATTAGATTTAGCCAAAGAATAAGAGAGATGAGATAATTCATTACTTAACGAGTCTTGCTTCTGAACTAAGTGAGCATTCTCTTTGGTAAGGTTATTTATTTGATCAACAGAGTACGAATGAAGATTATCTAGTTGGTTATATTGCTCCATCCAAGCATCTCTATCCATTCGAGTTTCTTCAACGACATATTCCAACTAATATATCTCCATTTTTCGCTTCTGGTTTAAAGCTTAAAAGGCGAACAAGGTTTTTTTTTTTTTTTTTTTTTTTTTTTTTTTTAAAAAAAAAATGGAGAGTGTAATACCTTTTAATTCTTCGTTCTTCTTGCGAAGATTATCGCGATCCAATGAAACGTTTTGAAGTTTCTGATTCTCAAGATGGAGAGTGTCACACTTCGCAGTCATATCTTGAAGATTATTCTTCAGCACTTTAATTTCTTGTTCTAAAGACATTTGCGACATCCTGTCAGAACTAAAGTATTTACTCAAAGATTCGCAAACACTAGACTTGATGGGATCAATGGAGGTCTTCTTGGCATCATTCATGATATATGATAAAACTTTGAAAGCTACATCCATTCCCTCCAGATTTTATTTAGTAAGAGGAATAGACTCAGAAGAAGAGGTAATGATGACAGAAGAGGGGAGAGTTGAATCACCTTTGGTCATAGGAATGTCATGAGAAGAGGAAACCCGCTGAAGGTCAATGATTGGGGGTGAGGCATAAGCATTGATAATAGAAGAAGAGAAGGGTTCATCTTGAGGGACTTCATTTATAGAAAATTCAGGTATAGGAGGAAAATCGGCAGCGACATTTTCAGAGATAACCAAAGTAGAATTATCTTGCGAAGATATCGCAGAGGTGTTGGTTTATCCTGTGAAGATATCACAGAAGGTATTGGTTTATCTTGCGAAGATATCACAGGAGGAGTTTTGAGCTTGAATACAGGAAAGGAAACAAAAGATTCAACATTTTTAGAACGGCGAGGTTTCTTGGGGGATCCATCAATATTTTTGTCATCCTGCGAATCACAAGTCAAATAAGAAACAGAGGCAACAATATTGTTATTAGAAGAATAAGTGTTTCTTAATACCTTTCTATTCGCATGCTTCCTTTTAGTAACAACGATTTTCGGTTGTGAGCCCACGGGAACATTAGGGTTTAGAACTGTGAACTTGGTGTTAGATTTATTCTTACTGAAACAAAAACAGCACGAGAATCATTAGAGAAAGAATAATATTAGGATAAAACAATTTCGATAGAAGAGATCAATCACAAAAAGATCAATTTTGGAAAAATTAACAAACCTTGATGGCTCCATAGAAACAAAGAGTTAAAGATGATGAGAACAAAGAGTTGAGAGACGATAGCAACAAGACGATGAAGAATTGCGTAAATAAAAATAGCAAAAAAAAGTGGCGATTTATGAAGAAGATGAAATAAAAGAAAGGAAACATCCTCATGGAGAATTTCTCCTTAAATAGACAACGAAAAAGTGACCGGTTAACATTAAATGTACCGATAAAAAGGGGAGATTTTGACACGTGTAGGCAGTTACGCCTAATTCACGGAATCTCGCGGTAGATTGATGGAAAGAAATGAACAAGCTATTGCGGCGAGTTGAAAAATAATAATTCTCATGACATTCTCTTCTTCGCAGAGAAGACATGAGAAGAGGCAAGATGTAGGATCAGAATATCGCAACACCAATACCTCTGCGAAATTCATAAAAGTTACGTAGCGAAGGCGTCGCAGATGAATAAAATAAGTGACGCAATGGATGACAACAGCCAGAACACAAGAAAGGTGTGAAGACCTAGCGAGATCTAGGAGTGTCGCGAGATTATGCATTTGTACACTTGCGACACTTCGCAAACCGTTCCCGAAAATAAAGGACAGCTTATCTGTCATCCATTATGTAATACCCTATATAAAGAGCCGAACAGGCCTATTGGAGGGGAGATCTTTTTCGAGTGTGGAGAAAGTCATTAAGAGAGAGAAAGTCGATAGTGATTGTAATTTCTTTATCTCTTTTCCATTTTACCTTGTAAACGTTCAAGAAGTTAATCAATAAAAATTATAATTGTTCATCTTAAAATGGTTTGATTGTGTGGATTCTTGTGAGGGGTTTAGTGTAGGATTTCCTGCAACTACAATCCCTAAAAGGGGTGCCCAGTAGAAATAACATTTAACTTTCAAGAAATCATAAGAAAGAGTTGGAAAACAATACATATTTTCCGAAACATTAAATAGTGACCAAGTCACTGAAATAAACAAACATGTATATGGACAAACTCCTTCTTCAAACAATGTATATATTGAGTGTCGACCAATTCCTTACACACCATATTAGTTTATATTAGTGTCGACCAATTCCTTCCACACCTATTAGGCATAAAAGCTCGAATTCATGTAGATATAAATGAAGGAGTGTATCCTATATACCACACGTGGAAATTCTCATTTCCCATAACAATTCATATTGACAACAAAACAATACAGGTCCTTTCCAAACCATGGAAAGATTAACAGAATCAATAGAATTATTGTAAAACAAGTTAAACAAAGCATATAATGCGCAAACAGAAATGCATGAGTTTGTTAAACATAAAATTTTGTAAAAGAAACAACAATGGTTATCAAAGAGTCAAATGTATTCTCGCCTCTTTTGATGACAAGCCACGCCTACCTCGAGATCCACGATCCACCGGTTCATCCTTTGAATCGATCGTTGTTAATATAGACTAACTGTTAATCACACAAGAAGTCTAAGAATCTAGCCAAAAGGCTCACACAAGAATCATACAAGTCTTTCTAATAATTCTAGGCCCATTTAAGGTTCTACATCTTTTATTTATCTATCTTTAGCATAGCTAAGGTTTACTAATTGAATTGGGTTGATTCTAAAGTCCATTAGCTAACTCTTATGAATATCTACAACCTTGTAGAAGAATCCAAAGGTTAATTCAGACCACAATGGTCCAACACATCAAATTAAAAACTAACCATAAGCCCAAGCCCAACAAACCATCTCCTTAAACTAAGGCTTGGTCCTTCTGGGTCAACTAACGGACAAAGTGGCGGTCAATGGTCAACTAACAGTCAACATCCAGGTCAGGTCAAGGTAAGGTCAAAGGTTAAGTCAACTGGTCAGGTCTCTTGGTCAAATCGTTCAAAACGAATCAACTCAGTCGATTAGACTGAGTCGTGAGTCGACTCAGTCAGATATCTTAGTCAGGGACATGCTAGGTCAGTCAGGTTCTGACTTGAATTGAAAACACACCGGTCTGAGCCATTGCACAGGCCAAAACTCGAGACACACCATAATGTTGTATCAACAACATACAACACAATTCTAAAACTCTATTACAAAATCAATCCTACCAAATTAAGCACAAAGAATCAACTTTAAACATTGTACATTCAATTTATATAAACTTCATAAGTTATTCATAACCATAAACTCGGTTACCTGCAATTGCAGCTTTAATCCATGATATGTTCATCTCAACACATTCATCTACATCTTATTCTCAATCAGACTCTCTATAGCAAACTCAATCTCAAATCACAGCTTCATTACTACTTCCACTTCCAACAACAGTTTCATACGCACTACTCTAATTTATACACACACCCAGCTCAATAATTCTGCACCTCAGCTCAACACAGTCAAACAAAACACAACAACACCATCACCAAAACCCAAAGTAACAGCATAAACTCCTCTACCAGATTAATACCACCACTATTCTCAATATTTCAACTTAACTCGATACCTTTCAACATCATTTTCTAGACTCACACCCTTTATTCATTCCCCATTAACTGCCGCCAACAAAACAACACCATTTTCATTCTAACAGCATCTTGTTTACAACTACATATATCCATCTTAATCTAATTCAACCACAACAATTTAGTTTATATATTATAAACACCCGTTCACTTCCAAATCCATGCCCACCTCAACCTCAGTTCAATTCCTAAATACACAAACTATAAACTATAAACTACAACCCAAAACCCTATCTATAATAACCATGCATCACTAGTTATATATTTAACAACATCTTCTTCACAACTGTCTCCCTCCATCTCAACAGTGTCACCAGAACCTACTACAGTTCCCTGTAATCAACACAATTCCTCATCTCATCTTCATTAGCACCCTTGCAGAACTAGCTCATGTCTCAACTTGCAACTATACCGACATCTTCTTTATCAACTCCCTCTTCCTCTTCCAGAACTTCAAACACATTGTCACTTTACACAACACCTCCTGAATTGATCACTACCTGTAATTTAACAATTCTCACAACATCAGCAACAACACCATACCCATTTGAGAGTCACACCCGACCTTCAGTTCCATTCATTGTACAAAACTATTATTTACAGCTCATACATCTCTACCACACCCCTCATCTGCACATTCACTACCTAGTAGATACAACCAACCTAACTTCTCAAACTTATCAGAGATTCAATTTCATCAACATCCTTTTATAAACCTAAACTAACACAATATCTAACTCTTCCTCCTGTATTTCAATTCAGCCCTAGCTGCAATCCCAGTTTCATGTTATATCTATCGCCATCTCAAACTCGTTCACAATCATACAACTTCAAAATGGAAATCAAATAACTTTACTAAATTCACTAAGAAGAACAATTACCTCAAAACTGAATTACTCAAGTAATTGAACCTTTTTCAATTGACTCAGTTCAGCAACTCGCCTCAAGACTAACATCAATTCAACAATAACCCATCTCTAATTACACTTCTTGAACATCTCCAATCATAATTTTCAAAGAATTACAGAAACCCTAATTCTTTGATTCCTCTCTCAAACAACTTCAGAACAACAATTAAACCTCAACCCTTCTGATCTTCCTCCAGCAGCAACCTAATTGCCCTATCAATTCCATACGAATTCAATTAAAGAGTTTTACAAACCCTAACTGAGTTTCCCTTGATTTATAACTTCGATTCCTAATTATTCTCTTCCTAATTAACAGCAGCACCATCACCTTCAACATATGCATACTCACATCAATTAATTGTCTCAAACTGAATCTCAAACTCATCTCCCAGATTCGCAGAAGAAGAAGAACGAGAGAAGAAGGAAAGAGAAGAAGAAACGAGAGGAAGAAGAAGAAAAGAAAGAGAAATGAGTTTATCCTCTCGATCTGGTTTTGATAAGGCCGACAGAAAATACTTCTACACCCAACATTTTGGATAAGGGCAGCCCAGGTCGGTATGTCTAAGAAAAGACTAATTTTCCCTTCAAACCAATCTGATGATATCTTCTTCGTCCGGTATCCGAATGACACGTTCGAGTAATCCATTCTGCGTAAATTTTTGAGATCTATCCGATGGTACTAATTTCATAACTAGATCGTTATTAGATTAATTTCAATTAATTAATAAACTTATCGAGTTAATATCGGCTAATTCGTCACTTGACCGGTCTAATAGCGGTGACGAGCTTGAGGGTCTTTACAATAAATACATATGGTTTACGGATCAATATGTAAGGGGGAGTGTTTTTCATTGAGATATGAAGTATTGACTAATGGGGAGTGATACATATCACCATAGTATTGTTGTTAAAGTTGTGATAAAATTGGACTTTGATATTGTGTAATATTACTATGAAACTGTATAAAAATACGAAAATATCTTGTTTTTATATACTGTTGTAGCTACGGATCTTCAATAACTATGATGCTAAGTTGAACACGTTCAGAATCACTGGAGTACTTGGAAGTGACGAAGATTTTGAGTAATGTTGAAGAACCAAGGAAATCAAGCATTTGGATGAGAACCTACAAAGTTTATTCAATTTGTAATCCATATGTATTGATAATTTTGTCACTAAAAATTGACAAAGGGGAGATTGTTAGAGCACTGCTCGGTCGAACTCGCAAGCGTTGCTATCTCAAGCTTGTTTGTCAAGTTTAGCTGCCAAAACTATAAGTCTTGATTTCTAGTCTACTTATAGCTAAGTCTCGGATTAGGATAGAATGTGTAGTTGAGCTTTAGACTTCACGACGTTCATCGATTGAAGACGAAGAACTACTAAGGGGAGCTTGTGGAACTTCATCAACAAAAGGTATGTGGAGACTTGAACTCATCTATAACTCAAAGTCTATTTCTACTCTATGTCCTATTTGAGACAAAAGTCGTATAGCTATATAGACTTCAATTATACATATTTGATATTTCGAGCTGAGTTTAACTCGCTTAGATATTTCTCGAAATATGTGTTGGTAATCTTTCTCTTTAACCAAATTCATATTATATTCTTGACGAAAGTCAAAAGATGATCATGTGAAAATCGCCTGGTAACATCTTATATGATTTATGTGAGACAGTCATTTGGTGTAGACTCAGAATATTTCGTATTGATCATTTGATCACTTGAAAATCATTTTGAAGCTAATAGTTTGTGTGAGACAGCTATTTTCGTCTTCTAAGAATGTTTCAATGATTGAAATGAGAGTTTAAAACAATTAACCATGATTGGATATAACACAATATGCGTTCTTGTATGCTAACTATTGCATTATTCCAAGTCCGGGAACCATAGTATGCATACCCATATGCGCCTTTGGTTTGTTAGTTGAAGTCTCGGGAACTTAGTATGCATACCCGTATGCGTCTCGGCTGCAATAGCTTCAAGTACAGGAATTCAACTGAGTTTGGTCATGTACGATAGTATGCATACCCGTTCGCATACTGGCGAACCCAGACCAAGTCCGGCTACTTAGGTATGCGTACACGTTTGCATACTTGAGTGGGTTATGTTCTAAAATCGGGTTGTTCATGAACTAATACATTTATAAAATATGGAATGCAACCTTTTGCAAACAGTGGCTATATTGTTTATGAATTGATTCGAGTGAATCAAAATCGATTTTGCTTCAATTGTGTCTTGCATACTTCTATGAGAATATAAACAATTGAACAACTCTATAACTAGTTTCATTTTAGTCATTTGAACTAGTTGTGATTAAGATGAACAAGGTTGATATGAAAGTGTTCATACGGCTAACTTCGGTTAACTATTGTTGAGCCAACAAGATGTACACATTTAGGTATGGTTACCCATATCTAAATGAAGTCACTTTTCATTTGTGTGTAACAAGCTAAGTTCGATCTAACGGTTGAAAGATATTGGCATGAGTCGAATCAAGTTTTCATCTAACGGTGAATATTGAATGCTTTGTTACCAAGGTAACATTGATTGCAAATCCTGATTTTAAAGACTATATAAGGGAGAACTCTAGCAACTGGGAAACCTAATCCCCACACCTCCTGTGTGATAATAGTTGTGACTAGAGTCGATTCTCCTTTAACCTAGGTTTTTCCTAAAATATTATAGGTTAACGACTTAAAGACTTCATTGGGATTGTGAAGCCAGACCCAACTATTTTCTCTGTAGTTGCGTGTTCCGATCTTGCTTTATTGAGTACTATCTTCTCTAAGATTTGCTCGAGATTTAATCTCATATAGGCAAGATAAAAAGTAGTCACAAACGTCTTCGTTTCATCGTTTTTTATTCCACAATATCTTTTTACTACCATACAATTAAGATTATTGTGAGGTGATTGATATTATTAGGTTGTTCTTCGGGAATATAAGTCCGGTATCTCAATTGTTTCATGTTCACCTTGATTTATCAAAAGACGGAACAAAACTCATAGGTATTTTTGTGGGAGACAGATTTATCTATTCAATAGACTTTTCTGTGTGATACAGATTTGTTTATCAAGTGTTCAACTTTGGGTCGTATCAACTCTTAGTTATGGGTGAGATCAGCTAAGGAAATGAAGTGTGCGTGGTTCTAGAGGCCTAAGGAACGCGACTGTACCTTGATAAGTGTGAGATTGGTTAGGGATCAACTACATTCCAGAACTTGCAGTAGGCTAGTGTTTGTAGCGGCTTAATACAGTGTGGTGTTCAAATCTGGACTAGGTCCCGGGGGTTTTCTTCATTTGCGGTATCCTCGTTAACAAAATTTCTAGTGTCTGTGTTATTTATTTTCCGCATTATATTTGTTTATATAATTGAAATATCACAGGTTGTGTGTAGTTCAATCAATTAGATAATCCAACCTCTGGTTGTTGATATAAATTGATTGACACTTGAACATTGGTCTTTGGTACCGTTCAAGTTGTTTCTCATAATAATCAGGCTCACGGATTCTATCTGTTTGATTTGCTAATTACATTGAGAAACAGAGATACAACTCTTGGATATATTTTCATTGATTGAGTCTAACTGTCTAGTTGATTCTCTTGGAACTATATTGGAGTTTGTCCATACAAATTGCCTAAACGAAATATTGGGTGTGGTTGTTAGACCCCCACTTTTTCAGTATCACCTAGATCATTATATGATAACTCATTATCTCCATCAAAAGGTAATCTTTTTTTTAGGGGGGGAAAGAGAGAGATATACTCGATCAGAGCAAAGACCTAAGATACAATACCTAGGTCGTATCGTCCATCAATTTAAATAATAATATATTGATGAGTTGTTAAGGCATATCTTTGAGCTGAGATGGGTTATTAATGCATATATTTGAGCTCGGCTGTTAGAGTTTAAAAGATAAACCCAAAGTTAAAATAAAATACTATTATTAAACAAACTGGGGATGGGGGAGGGGATATATATATATAAATATAGCATCTAGCATCCAGCAAAACACTGACAGTTGTAAGGTCCTAAAGCTCATCTCAGATCGAGTTAAAGATAACAAGTCCTCATCTCGAGCACGACCTGAAGATAACAATATAACTAAGAGACAGAGACGAGTAATAATATCCTGACACGCGCAAGACATCAGTTATGGGGCATGGAAACGAAGACAAGAACAAAGGTTGTCTGAGTCAAGACCTGGATATTGAGAGCTGATGAAGATTCCAGGTTAAAAAACTAACTTATCAACAAAATAAAATATGCGTGGATCTATGTCATCTCCATGTAGACACAAGTGGTCCTTCACCAGGAATACACTTAGCGTGATCAACCTACTTGTAATCATATGTAGAGCCCAAGAGGCTAATCTTCAGAAATAATTCCTTTAGATTCAATTTTGTTATCCGACCTAAGAGATAATCGTTAATCCTAACTGGAAAAGAACTAAGTAATCAACAATGAAAGAACTAGGTATATATGGATCAAGTCAGAATATAAAATCAAATAAGTTCTCAGAACGTAATCTTGTGTAGGTACGTATTCAGTTACCATTCCTAAATCAGAAAATACACATCTTCAAGCAATAGGAAGTGGAAGTACCAGTTTTGCTGCTTCCTGTTGATGTCGTGAAGAGAGCTCCCCAGTGGTGATACTACTTGCCCTATTGTCATCCATTTCTATGTCATTTTTGTTCTCATCAGAGATGTTGTTAGAGTTCGTACGGATTTTGTCATTAATTTCCATAACCCGAGTGGCTAGGACAGGACCAACTATGGAAGAGTTATTAGGCATATGAGTGTCATTATAATTTTTGGATCTTTTACTGTTCCAAATTTCATCATCATCAACAGTATCTTCTTGAAAAATATATTCATCATGAAAATTCTTATTGGTTTCATTGAATTCATCGAAATCATCATAAGAGTCCAAATATTTATAAAAGTTATCAACTTCCTCAACTGTCATATCAGTGTTGCATAAAGAGTGAGGATACTAACCCAATGGTATCTTACCAAGTCACACCTCTAGCTGCATAAGGGGTTTAAATAATTACATTTGAACTCTATCAGTCGTGCTACCATATGTTGGCCTGCAAGTTTTTGGATCAGTATACATTTTGCTCAAGGTCATATAATGCTTCATTTACAACTGCTTCAGAATGATGTTCAAGGACCAGGTTTTTGAATTGAACATTTTATTCTTGATACGTATGTTCTTAGTCTGCAAATGCTATTTTTTGTTGTGCATTTTTCATTTGGACCGGGGATCTCTTTATGTTCCATGGGGATTTTATGGGTATTTGTTCTTGATCAGAAACAAAATTAAACTTATGAAAAATAAATTCTTACCAACAACTCTAACTTCTCTCTATTTGTATTTCTTCAAAAGAAGATTAACTTCATCTTTAACAACTTGAGTTTCAATATGATCAAAAGATAATGTTTTACCAATAAGAGTATTCGACCAAATTTCAGCAGCTTCATTGATTGCTTTAGCAGAACTATTGTTTTACGAATAGGTCTAGCTGGTTATCTCTAATGTTAGTTGTTTCCATTTTAGTGGTGATAATAGAAAGCTACTTTCCAGGATCATACGGCATAAAGTTATTTTGGGTTGAAGGATGATATTGAGAGAGATTTAAGATGACTTCATGCACATTAGGTTTGATGAATATATTCAGGTCATCAACGTGACGAATATCAAAAATATTGGAGAGAATCCAAATTTCGAAAGCTTATTTCTTTGATATATATATAAATTTCATAATTTCCTCCATAATAGAGCTTGACTATCACATTACTGCATAACATGGTTAATTTCTGTAGAGGGATTACTGAGTTTAACATATGAAGATTTGACGGAAAAATCACTATTTTCAGTTAAAGCACACCTTAAATTATCTTTCAATTTATGCAGTCTAATATTCTAAACCTGCTTAGCAATGTTAACAGAGAATTTTTTTTTGAAATTATTTGTTGATTCCTCTCGTGCATTTTGCGTCTGAGTCAATCAGTTCATTCACAAGTCTTAAATCTAGATTTCTTTCAAAACCTAACACTACCTGAGATTAATAGTTATTTGATGTCTATTTATCCGCCAAGATGTCAATATAGGACCTATTACCAACCTCCCACACATTATACTTTAGAATGTTTCTTAAACTTTGTTAAAATACATTTTCGACTCTGTGAAGCAAAGTTCATTGGTTTAGCATGCAGAGCAGTAGTGTTGAATTTTATAAACAAACTATGAAGTTTACTATAGCCAAAGATTCAAGGTTATCAAGAATAAGGATTATGGAATGAGTGTTCTCCTTTAAAATAAAGGACATTTTGCAAACAAAGCAAATTGGGCGCGACTATGGGCAGGGAAGAATCCACTTTCCCCAAAGTATGCCAAACACTCATTCATCTCAAGAAATGTATGAAATTGGAAATTAAGTGACTGATCATCATCTTCCTAGCATTTTCTAACTTACTTATTGTTTTAAAATACTTTAAAACTGATCCCATTGTTTTAAATAATGTATGTAAACAAAACGATGTAGTCAGGAGGCTGATAGTGTGTCGCCGAAGTATTTTTCTAATTTTATTTTAGTATTTTGACATACTTTAGTGTTAGTGACATCAAAGTATTTAATATTGTGTATCGGTATCGTATCGTCCGAGTCCGATACATTTATACAAAATATTATATCGGTTTTTATCCATGATACATCATTAAGACTAGAATTTTAAATATTTTCAATTTTAAAAAATTGGTATCATGTGATGCATTAATTCTCAACATTACAAACTTAATCACATTTCACTTTCTATCCCTTATTTACTACTCCTATTACAGATGACCCTGTTGTTGCTACTAACCTGAATTAGATAAAAACGTCAACGATAATACATTCTCATTTGATAAATCTTCAGAAGAAAGAGAAAGAACAAGAGCGATAAAGAACCATAGTTTATTTCAAGGATAAGAAACTCATTAAAAAAATGAAATAATTGGAAATTTCTTTACTGAATAAATTGAGCTTTCAAGGGTACAAAAGAAGAAGATTATTAGGAGGAAAGGTTTTGTTTACAGATTTTCAGATCTAAATAATTTATTCTACCAAATTATATTTACTGATATTATCATTGTATCGGTGAACTCGATATATCGGTTTGTACCGGCCGATATGAGTGTTTTTATCGTTCACTCCTTGTATCGTCGATATTTTAGATGTTGTAAAGGCTTTCTTTCAATACACGATGAAAACCTATAATATCGTCCGGTACGACCGATATTGACTACCTTGGGTGACATTGTTTTAAATTATCTTGAAACGTCTGATGCTCGACCGATAAGCATACTATCATCACTTTACCATGGTCCAAAACACACTCCTTTGACTATTCACTCATTGGTTTTGAAAGGGTTTGAGTGTTAAAACACCTTACCCTGTCGTTCTTGCTCTAATAATTTGATATCCTAAAATATTAACACCCGATTGGGGGATAATTAAACTAATTGTAGGATAGAGGAAAATGACAAAAACTGGATCCAAATATCAAATCAGGGTCACCCCTTATCTAAGTATTTTACCTAATACCTAATCTACCCCTTACTAATCAGGTTTAGTGCTTAATTATAATTAGTAAATTCATAATATTATTTGATAAATGATTAGTGTGTATTTTTATTTGTATTTGGCTGAGTGAGGTGAGAGTAGAGGAGGGAAAAAATTGAGAGGGAACTTTTTTGGTGAAAATGAGAATGATTGTGAAGAGAGAATTGTTGCTGAATCTTTAGGTCAACCACAACAAGAAGCATATCTTCAATCTTCTTGTAATGACAACAACTCAAAATTGCAAGTATTTTTGGAACCAACACCCTTAGATGATGATTTTTATGAGCATTGAGAGTTTCTTGAAGAACCAACCCAAGAGAGTAAACTAGTTCAACATACAAGCACTCCTAATACTCGGGTAAAAGTGCCAATGTGTTGAAAATTTGATTTTTTTTCTTTGAATCCACCATTGTTACAGCTGAAATAGCTTGGTGCCGGCATGGACGTAGATAAAGAGCATGCCGGCACCTCTATTTCCTGCGTTGATTTCAAATGAAATTTGTATGCCATAAAGAGTTTCAAATTTGGTCTTCAGTTTCGGTTCAGTTCGACCATGCCGGAACTTTGGTCGAGCATGCCGGAACTGTAGTCCGGCATAGTATTTTAATTTTTTCTGAAACTAATTTCTTTTCTTTTCATTCGATCATTAGGTTGTGACATATATTGATCCAACAAATACAAGACCGCTTGGTCGGGATACGTCGGAATACTATAAAATGCCTCTGGTATGTTACCAAAGAATACTTTTCACCTAGTATCTTGAACTTTACTAATGGATTGCTTGTAATGAACCTTATAATCTCCCATTGTTGTCCTTACGTAGGGAATAAAATCTAAAATTGAAGAAATTGCTTGGGCTAAAGAGACGACTCTTAAGAACATGTGTGTGTTGGTGAGGAATACCCAAGGTTCAAAGATTCGTTTTGAGATGGTTTGCGGGAGAAGTGGGGTATACAAGGAGAAGAATAGCCACAAGAGAAAGGGTTATGTATATCTAAAGAAGACTAATAGGGTATACAAAACTCGTACGAGGAAGGATAATTGCCCCTTTAAGCTTGTATTCTATTTAAGAGACAAGCTCAAGGAATGAGATTGTACGGTGTGGTTCGGCCGTCATAACCACCCGGATCCGAAAGATTTTGTTGGTCACTCCTTAGTTGCGAAGATAAAACCTCATGAAATGGAGGATGTAAAGAGATTGATCAAAGCATGTATCAAATCAAAACAAATTCTCAGAGGCTTCAAGGAAAAGGATGAGACGAACGTGTCTTCTCTAAGTACAATTTATAGCGCACAAGCAACTATTAGAAGGGTGGAATGGGAAGGGAGGACCGTTATGCAAGAATTTGAGAAGATTTTTTGGGATCACAACTACACGCGTATTAAAAAAAGAGGGCCGGACAACAAGCCCCTTAAAATATTCATTTCGCATCCTTTGCTTGCAAAATTGGCTCATACATGTTATGGTGTTCTTATGATGGATTGCACCTACAAGACAAAAAAATACAACATGTCGTTGTTCAACATCGTGGGGAAAACATCGGACAAGGTATCATTCACATTGGCTTGGTGTTTAATGGAAAACGAGAGGGATTATAATTATATTTGGGCATTACGACAATTGAAATTATTTTTCCGGGAAAATCATCTTCCGAGGGTCATCATAACCGATCAAGATGACGCATTAATGAATGCAATATCCGACGTCTTCCCAGATGCACAAAATTTCCTATGTACATATCATATACGTCAAAATGTGATAAAATCTTGCCATGCCTTGTTTGAACCCACTAAGGCGGATATTAAGAAGAGAACGATTGTTCAACTAGAAGAAGACGTTCGCAAGAACAAACTATCACCCGAAGAAGAAGAAGAAGAAGATGAAAGAAGCAAGATCAAAAGCAAGTGGACAAAGAATATGAGGAAAATCATAAAAAGCGGTTGGAATTTTAAAGAGATTGGGAGAAAGTTTATTGGTTTCTTACCAAGGATACGTACGAAAAGAATTTGGACAAGTTTATTGCCAATTGGAATGAAGTTTATCCGACTGCCGTCTCGTATTGTCGGAATCAATTGTTGGATAAGTTCAAGGAAAAATTTGTGCGTGCATGGACAAGCCGGTATAAACACTACGAGAATGAAGCAACTAGTACAATGGAGTCCGTTCATGGGAGATTTAAAGGTCTCATCGAGTGTAACCAAGGAAATGTGGTTACGGTCACCGAGGCAATGGAGCAATACTTTAAGAGTGATATCGATAGGATCAAGAAGGATTTTGATAAAAGCTCAATGGAAAGGATGACTTCATATCTTCAATATGGTAATTTGCTCCGAGGAATAGAATTCAACGTCTCTCATTGGGCAGTAAAACATATAATGAGAGAAATGCAAAAGGAGATAAACTACGAAAAACCGGGTGATGTGTGTATTTTGTTAGAGCATGGCTCGGTTGAACCCACCAAGCGTTGGTATGTCAAGTTTGGTTGTCATATTTTAGTGAATCAAAACTCATGTTAAGAGTCGCTTGATTATGTACTAGAGTTAAACTTCATATAGGTTAGCTTGAAAGTATTAGGATATGAGACATTACAAGTATTGCGAAGACTTGAAGATGTGAAGAAGCAAGGAGCTACAACGACATCAATCATCCTTCCACTTGAGGTTAGTGATATTTGACTTGAAATGTTTCATTTCCTAATGTATCTTTCAAGTCGTGCATATTGAAAACATAACTGCAAAGCATATTTGAACTCTAGATAGACATAGTATTAAGGAATACAATACGAGGTTTATTGCTTAACCATTAAACTTTGTAGATAAGACATCGCCATAATCATTTGAATACTATTGTGATTATGTATGGGTATGAGGTGAGGATTTCATTCTAGGGAACAATGTTTACATGTCTTCTAAGGAAGTAAGTTCATAAACTTGTTTGTGGACCGAAAAGGAAATTGCCAGGTGTTATTGGTTTTGTTATTCATTGCATATCTTATGAACAACCAATATGTGTGATAGAGTATAACCGCTCACAACTTGTTGTGTTCTTGGTAAAACTGTTCACAAAGGCCTGAATTATGTATTGGTATAAGTTTTATTAGTAAAACCGATCTTAAGTAATCACCTATGGTATGATCGGATTTTGTATGTCTGACCTTGTAAGGGAAAGGGAACCGATCCTAGTAAGGGAAAGGGAACCGATCCTAGTAAGGGGTGCAGTACATCAAAGGGAACCGATCCTTGTATAGGGTGCAGCAAGGTTTATAGCAGAAAGGGGAACCGATCCTATGGACATGTGCAACACATATAAGTTAGATACCATATATATGCGGGGAACCGATCCTAGTGCCTAGTCAACCAAAATTTTGGGAAGCTAGTGTGACTATGCACAGTACTCACATGGAGATAGAACCGAAACTTGTTTTGGTAGAACCGTAAACCCATGATTGTGATTGAATGTTGGTTTGATCAATCACATAGTTCTTGAAAGTCAGATGAACCAATTCTAAACTTGTTTGGAAGTGTGGCAAATTGGTTTCAAGGTTGTAAGTGTGAAAGAGAACTTACAAAGTTAAGATGTCGACAAACTTTGAACACGTGCTGTGAATGTTTATTTCTATAATTGTTCAAAGATATTCCTTAACGGCTAAGTGAAGAGAATCCCAGGATCGAAACATAAGTAAGTTAAGAATATTTTAATTAAGGTTATTAATTTCATTTTGTAGGGAAATTACAAAATTAGTAATGTGCATTTACTAATTAGATTTTTCGAGAGATTTCGATCGTTATTTTTGGACAGAGCATTTCCAGGAATTATGAAAACCGAATCTGTGCTTTTATGAATATCTTGAGAATATTTTCGGTTTTGGAAATTCCTTGGTGTCCAAACTTCCTTGTCTATAAATACATGAAGTGTAGGATCATAATATCGCAATGCGAGTACCGCGAGGGAGACGCAGGAAACTAAAATAGACGACGTGATGGGAAATGACACACAAAACAACCGAAAAGACATGGAACCCGGCGAGGGGCCATGTCGCGAGATTGAATAGTTGTACACTCGGCGACACTTCGCGAGACATTCCTGAGAATTGTTGCGCAAGTCATTAGGAGAGAGAAAGTTTAAGAGTGTTTTATTTGCTAAGTGTAATTCTTTTCCCCGTAGAACTCATGAAACATTCTTATTATTGGACTAATTAACCAAAATATAGTGAGGGGTGTAGTGTGGGAAAACCCGGCTACTACATATGCGCTAGAAACAAGGGACGAGCGGTTTGACGAAGAAATGGAAGAAAGGAGGAATGAAACAGGAGAATCGTCGAGGATAAATAGGAGAAATGACGGAGAAGATCAAAATCAGCCGCCGATCTCCCCAAAGAGAAACGCGCATGGATTATGATAGAGTAAGTGTACATACTTGGAGATCTCGTTACGAAGACGAGAGAGAGGAAGAATCATAGGTTGGTGAACAATGGACAAGGGAACAAGGGATGAATGGAGAAATGAATCCAGGAAATGAAGAAATGGCAGCGTTAGAAAGATTGAGGCAAACAATCACGAGGAGAGACGGCTTAGGAGCGAAGCAAACTTGACAAGACAAAATCATGAATTGAGGATGGAAAATATGAGATTGCAAAGTAGGAGATCTCGAAGTAGCGTGAGATTTTATGAATATCTTGAGAATATTTTCCTTTCATGAAATCTTGAGATCTACATATCATCAATGCTTTGGAAATTCCTTGGTGTCCAAACTTCCTTGTCTATAAATACATGAAGTTTTCCTTTCTAGCAAACTAATCCTTCATAACAACTCAAAGACAATTTATTCTTTTTGTTGTTACTGGTGTAGCCGCCTCATTTATTCGGAGAGGAGAGTAACCTAATTAGGCGAAATCTCTTGCAAGTACCGCTCGCCTAAAGTCTTCTTTTGGGATTGAGAATCTCTAGCGCGACCGAGATCGTTGGTGGAAACTAGATAATTGCGGTTTATCTTTGTTTTCGATTGATTTGATTGACTAACGGTGGTTGAAATCTGATTGCACCTAGTTTGTTTATTATTGAGAATCTTCTCTTCGATATAAGATTCACTCAAACTAGTTCGAGTTTCGACAGGATCTTTAGACCCTTCCATTGTTAGTTCTAAAGACAATCTTGTGATAATCCATTGTTAACAGACTCTTTATTTTCGATTGATTTGATTGGACGCGTTCTTCAATATAAGATTCGATCACAAGATTGATCACAAGAGATTCAAGTGATTGTGTGCAGGTTTTTATTGAAGATTTAAAAAGATTTGAAGACAAAGAAGATATTGAAGATCTGACTTGGGTTTTATAATCTTTGGTGTGCACAATACTTGTTTCGGTAAAAGAGGATCCAATTAATAATCGGTTTATCCTTGTGGTAGATTGGATTGATTAATTGAGTAGATTGGCATAAATACGTTTCCTTGTGATTAAAGGTATTGATTGGCTTAATCTTAAATGATTACCTTTGGGTGATTGAACATAAGATAGATCTACGGACCCGACGAAGGAGTTTATGTTAAGATAAACAGAAGACCCTTTGTCCGACTCATATCACTTGGTTGAATAGAGATACCAAACATATTTGTTGTTCCTTTACTTGTTTGGAATACGAACCAAAGGAATTGTTCCAAGTACGTGACTTATTCACAAGTCGGAGGCATGGGAATACAGACGAAACTAAGTGAACTATAGGGTTAGTTACTTGGTCTCAACTATACGAAGTTAGGTGTAATTTTGTGTAGCGGCTTAATCCCGAGAGTATTCAATTGAAAAGGTCCCGGGTTTTTCTCGCATTTGCGGTTTCCTCGTTAACAAAAATCTTGTTTGTGTCATTTACTTTTATTTTCCGCATTATAATTGTTTTATTATAATTAAAGTAAATCACACAAACGTTAATTCCCATTTACTTGATAAGCAATCCTATTGTGTTTGGTTAAGTCCGAACCTTTGTATCAAGTAAACATACTTCGTTGTTGTATTGTCTCGATCTCGTATCCATAGACGATCACACGAAGTGTGAATCGATTAGTTGTATTGTCTCGACTCAGTCCATAGACAATCACTTTAGGAGAAAGGACTTATAGGTAGGAAAAGTTTTAGCTTGAGGTATATTTGGGTACCCTCGCCTTTTCAATTGGTATTAGAGAAGGCAAACACGAAAAGATCTAACAATCTGTGTTTGGTGCGATCCAACCTATAAGAATTGAATCTATGGCCGATTCATTTAACGTAGTTGCAGGATTTGATTACTTTACAAGATCGTGGTGGAGATCACATATGAAGTATGCAATACTCCTATTCCTAAATATGTTAGGAATCATGCTTATGTATATCTTGAGTGACTTACATGTTCCTTTGGTAAACATAGGATTGTATATCATCTTGTTGTGTAACAATGATGCTAAGGCCTATGTAACAGGTTGTATCTTGAAAATGCATAAGATTCCTCTTATGATTTGTATGAACCATGGCTGTTGTGTTCTTGATAATTATGGAATCTTGAATATACTTTGGAGGGCCTACCAAAATACATGTACATTTTCAGATATAATTATGTCAATGCTTCGCAATCTAGGACGTGATTTTGAAAAACATGTGTTCCTTCATGGAATAAGTTTTCGGTTAATAAATTTATTAACAATGGATTGCTTCATGCACCTCACAACTGTTTTAATGAAGCAAGTGATCTTTTGAAATATATGTTTTTTGATTCTAATGATATTTTGAATGAATATCGTATTTTGTTCAATTCTATCTATGCATACTCTAATAAATTCTTGAATAAATTTCAAGTGATATTATCTCATTATGGTAATAAAAGAGTATACAGGTTATTGGACAAAAACATGGAATCAATCCGAAATAAAGGTCCAGTCCATAGAAAACCGGTTTTCCAAAAGAAAGACTTAGACACGAAATCGAAATTGTTTCCTCTCAAGTCACGGTTTCCGATTTTGAGTGTTTTCCTAAAAAAAAGTTATTTCTGGTCTTTGTTGACAAGTCTTCCTATAAAAGATAATCTCTTGCTATGTATTCAAACATATTGGGAAGATTGCGAAAACCGTAACTAGGGTCTTTCATATTTTCGCAAGTATGAAAAAGGGGAAATCAAGAACTAAATCCGCTAATAAACGGATCGGAATTGAAAACATGGATGAAATCGTATTTCCTAATCTGTATTAACAACAAGCATGAATCTGCTCGTTTTGTTGATAGTTCTTGCTTCAGGAAATATGAAGCACTTAAAGGAATGGTTTTACCTCTGAAAAGAAGTTTGATCCAAATTTCCAAAATAAGGATTATGTGAATTTCGTTCAAGATCGAAACTGGGGGAATCTTTTTAATCTTGAAGAATATTCACCTGATTTGGTTAGAGTGTTCTATGCCAATATACACAATGTTAATCACAAAAAACTTAGTTTTGTGACCTTTGTTGGCCGATGTATCTATTATATTGATCGTAAAACCATCTCTAATGCTATTAAGTACAATGAGGAAAGTAATCACCTGATTACTGGAGTTGAAATTGATCACGATACCATTTCAACATGTCTCATTGGAAAGAAGATTGCATGGGAAAATGATAGACTACCAACAAAGAATATACCCCTTCATCTTAGGATTTTTGGGAAACTTGCTTTAGCAACCATCTTTGCAAGTACAAGAGATAAATCAGTCTGGGATAAGATATTTGCAGAATTTATCTACTTTCTGTTGAAAGAGGATACTCAAATAGATCTTTGCGACATCATTGTCAGTCAAATGATCAAGATATCAGATTCTATCTCATCTTCTGGTATCAAAAGGAATCTCGGCTTTCCATGCATCATTACCAAAATCTGTGAATCAGTCAGAGGAGAAGATTTTGAAGAAATATTGAGCATTAATGCCGTGACTAATAATATTATAAGTCAAATGACTGGGATACAAACTCACTATGATGTTATTGGAAGAATTTCACCTAATTCTTACAAAAAGATGCTTCTTACTCACCTTGAAAGTATAGGTAAACAACTTGACTGTTTCCATAAACAGGTGAGCTTTACTGCTCGAAAAGACATAGAAACTCTTAAAGGAATTCAGAATTTTGAATCAGAGTTTTGGGATCAAGAATCAAGAATCGAAGAAGAGCGACAGAAAGCACTTGGTCCCAAGGAATGTTCTTCTAAGGAAATGAACGATGATTAAAACTCTTCAAGAAAAATAGACAGTAGTTTTTGATTTATTTCAATAAAGTCTATCATGAATAAAACTATCTTATTATGAATAAAATTATTTGAATTGTAATTTTCTTCTGATAGTTTTCGTTTACATAGCCTGTGCTTAATTGCTTTTACCTTATTGCTAGTTTATGGGATTTTTGATTTTGGTTTTACTACCTTAATATTCGATCTCATATATTGTGAACCCTCATGGTTTGGGTGACTTTTTGATTTAGCGGGATTAAGTTCTAGCCCTTGTAGGTAGGCTTTATCAAAGGATTATGAGGGGTTCTGATAGAAACAATATGTGAAAAAGTCACAATATGTTGAATCGGTTCTGGTTTAGCATAAAAGCATATGTGTTTCGACGGTTTTCAACTTTTGCTTGCAATTGTTAAAACCGATTTTCAACCCTTCTCTGGTAAAGGTTGAGGTGTGTTGTTATTCTTTTGTTCACGCCTAAGGATGGAAACGTGGTGATATTTCGATATCAATTCTCCCTGGACGAAGATGCAATCATATTGGAGAAGTGGATGCGAAATTTGAGGCAACAATCTTGTTAGTTAATTGTTTTCCTGTTTAAGAAAAGCCTGAGTTTATATTATATATATTTGTTGCTTTTGCTTAACAAAATTTCGGTTCAATTGATATTTATTCCATGATGCATGTGTGGATGTGTGTTTCAATTGGTTCCGGTTAAGAAAAACTATTGTTATCTGCTTTATTGTGTGGTATCAATTGTTTAGGCTTACAAAATTTCGGTACAATTGATGTGTGTGTGATTCAATTGGTTCCGGTTAAGAAAAACTATTGTTATCTTGCTTTTGTATGGTATCAATCATTTAGGCTTACAAAATTACGGTGCAATTGCGGTGCTTATAATGTCTATGTTGTTTCAATTGCTTCCGGTTGAGGTGAATAATTATGCAAGTTGATTTATTTTGGTTTGTATGAATTATTTATGGCTTAACGAAATAATACTTGTACGGGATGAGTTGTTTAGTCCAATTCGATTCCGGATAAGAAACTAAGTTAATTCTGATCTTAGTTAGACTTATCGAAGTGAGGTTTCGGTTATTCAAGTCTAATCGAATGCCTAAACAAGAAAAGCTAGTTAACTAACCTAGTACTTGTCTTGTTTAAAATTGAAAGGTCTAAGTTTATGGATAATTAGAACCTGATGAGAAAAATGGAGTTTATCTTTATTTTGGTCTTATCGAATTAAGCAGTTGTTTTTGAACAATCGGTTTAGCAAAGGGACTAATATGCTTAGTTGTTTTTGGTTTGCTAAACTAAATTGGAAAAATTGTTTCGGATAATTATTTCCTCGGTAACATATCAAAATAAGACTACTTGTAGTTTCGGTTTTGATATTGGTTATAAGAACATGATGTGTGGAACCCTCGTGCCTAACTCTACAGGTTTGCAAGTCTATTATGAGATTTGTAAGATTCTTTTCGTGTTGTCCTTTATTTTTTCGTTTCTTTGTCATTTTTGTGACAAAAAGGGGGAGAAATATATGGAGTAAACAGTGATGCTTTGGCATTGATATTTATATTGATTGGCATCGCTAGGGAAAAGAATATTGGTACTTGAATGTTTTTATCTAACAAAAGAGTGAAAGCACAGACTAAGGGTGAGTAACATGTCATATGTTTGGTATAACAAAGATGTGCGGATTGAATATCTACCTATCTTCCTTAGGGGGAGTAATAGCTTTGTTATTATAATGTCAACATCGACACTTTCAAGGATTGAATGTAAGAAGTTTCACTGTGCTGTTGAATCGGGAATCAAGCGGATTGTAATGAATTATTGTGATTTGTTTATCCATATGATGTAAGAGTTTTGTCACTAAAATTGACAAAGGGGGAGATTGTTAGAGCATGGCTCGGTTGAACCCACCAAGCGTAGGTATGTCAAGTTTGGTTGTCATATTTTAGTGAATCAAAACTCATGTTAAGAGTCGCTTGATTATGTACTAGAGTTAAACTTCGTATAGGTTAGCTTGAAAGTATTAGGATATGAGACATTACAAGTATTGCGAAGACTTGAAGATGTGAAGAAGCAAGGAGCTACAACGACAACAATCATCCTTCCACTTGAGGTTAGTTATATTTGACTTGAACTGTTTCATTCCCTAACGTATCTTTCAAGTCGTGCATATTGAAAAACATAACTGCGAAGCATATTTTAACTCTTGATAGACATAGTATTAAGGAATACAATACGAGGTTCATTGCTTAACCATTAAACTTTGTAGATAATACATCGCCATAATCAGTTGAATGCTATTGTGATTATGTATGGGTATGAGGTGAGGATTTCATCCTAGGGAACAATGTTTACATGCGTTCTAAGGAAGTAAGTTTATAAACTTGTTTGTGGACCGAAAAGGAAATTGCCATGTGTTATTGGTTTTGTTATTCATTGCATATCTTATGAACAACTAATATGTGTGATAGAGTATAACCGCTCCCAACTTGTTGTGTTCTTGGTAGAACTGTTCACAAAGGCCTGACTTATGTATTGGTATAACTTTTATTAGTAAAACCGATCTTAAGTAATCACCTATGGTATGATCGGATTTTGTATGTCTGACCTTGTAAGGGAAAGGGAACCGATCCTAGTAAGGGAAAGAGAACCGATCCTAGTAAGCGGTGCAGTACATCAAAGGGAACCGATCCTTGTATGGGGTGCAGCAAGGTTTATAGCAGAAAGGGGAACCGATCCTATGGACATGTGAAACACATATAAGTTAGATACTATATATATGTGGGGAACCGATCCTAGTACCTAGTTGTTGATGGTGGATTTTAGTTCAGGGATAAAATTGTAAAAGCCAAATTTAATACGCTGACATCCTGCAGAGAATAAGGCTATTTGATAAGTGATGAATACTTCTTCGCTTTATTAATTCACCTAGAATGGAGCATGTGGCAACAATCCCAAATATTCTGTGAATTAAATACACAAAATTCACCTAGAATGGAGCATGTAGCAACAATCCCAAATATTCTCAGGAATTTTTAGCATTATTTATAATGCATGATTTGCTTAGTATTTCTGTCTTTGTTCCTGAGAACTCTCATTATTGGTGCGGCATGACGATCGAGCGTTGCTCTTAGCGAGTAACACGAATCTCCAAGTGTCAATGATGAGGCATGCACGAAATACCCGTACAGGCTATATCTCTCAGTGTGTTATAATAGCCTGATTGAGCAAATTTAATTTCCTAAGGGAAATCTAGACTGTCCATATCACTCTCAGAAACAATCACGGCCTCGCAGGTTGACCGCATAATTTAACTAGCCAGACGAACCCTAGCAGGAGCAAAGCTATCACCTTGATGATCACCAGGTGGGCCTATTTATGCCCTAGCCGGTCGAACATTATACTTTACTTCCCAAAGAGGCCAAAAACGCCACCCCTAAAGTAGGGGTGGCCGTGCTGCTTTGGAAGAAGCCTCGGGTGAGCAAGACTGCTTAAGACAAGTCTCCAAACGATCGTGACCGTGCAACTTCACTAGC
>JAJJWW010000856.1:0-33127 GCA_023531295.1 Papaver armeniacum | reverse complement strand
CTAAGGCCCAACCCATGGATAACCCATAATATGAGGCCCCTAGTTAAAAGAGTTTTAAAACCAGCCCCGAATTATAAAAATAATTTTAATGAAAGCTAAAAGACTAAATTAGCCTCGAGTATATAATAGACATCACCTACCTTTCTCTCGTTCGTAAGCCATTATTTCATTTGTGAGAGAGAAAACAAACTCACCTGAACATTCTGTAAACAATCTAGAAAAAAACCTAAAATCAAGAATCTTCCTAAATCGTGACGAGATCAAAACAATTCATCATCTCAATAACGAGAAACAGATCAAACATCTGCGCCTCATCATCCGCCGACCGCAAAAACAAAGATCAAACAGCCAGCTTCGTTGATTCAAAACTCAAATATTCCGTAATGAAGAATTACTAGGTATGTTTTGATTTGAATCGTTAGTTTGATTCCCCGTCATACTAATTTCATGTGTCAAAATTGGCAACTAGGGTTTGTAATGAAATTACAACGAACATAACTCATTCTCAACTCGGGACCTTTAAGCATCGTAGAAGGAGAACAATCGTTTGTGCATAAAATCTTATAAAAAAACCGACTAATAGAAACAAAGGTAAGTCATGGATGTGATATAACCGATTGTAGTTTGATTTAGTGGGTTTCATTTCGAGATGTTACCAAGAAAACCCTAGAAACTCTAAGTTGAATTGCAATCAACTAACTTGATTTATTACTTCATCAACCGCATTCAATCAATTTTCTTTGAAATAAAAATGGTGAAAGGAAAATGAATCCCCTCGGAAAAGATGATACACCATGTACTAAGATGTGAAAACTATTGTTATCATGGTCTCATGTTTGTTTTCATGTAATACTTGTGACATGTGTAACTATAAGTTACACACTAAAATACCACCACCGACCGTGTTGTGGTTTGTATATTGATTTGTAACTTACACTTACACATACCAAATGAGCCTGTCACCATTGACTTGCCTTGGGATGCGTAACTAGTAGTTGCACATAAAAAATTGGTTGTGTTTAGGATGTGTAACTAGTAGATTGACAATGTTTTGTACTTAGATGTGAAATTATTTGAGTATATGTGTTGTTATGGTATCATGCTAATGAAAAATGCCTTTGTTAATGTTTAAATATACAAACATAAGCCCTGTAACTCTTTAAGTTACACATTCAAAATCTAACCACCGAATAAAAATAAAATAAACGAAACCGTATTGTGACTAGATTAAACTACAGCGCTAGCCGTTAGCCACCACTAGCCTAACCTGTAAAATAAACCTCTCCATGAAACCTACGTATAAGAGAAAGCCTGTAATAAAACTTGAAGTTGTTTGGCCACACTTAACTTAATGAGCCGATATAATCGTATAATCGTTACACATTCAAGATGTCGCCCTCCGAGTTGCCAAGGAGCCGTGTAACTATAATTTACACATTTGAAATCTCATGTCGTGGGCCTCAATCATTCATTCCTTTATAATTTATACATGGAAAATCTCAACACCGACTTGCAAAAGGGCATGGGTAACTATAAGTTACACTTTAAACAATCTCACCAATGACTCTACAATGGTTTATATATTGATTGACCGTGTATGTGTAACTATAATTTACACATTGAAAATCTCAACACTAACTTGCAAATTGACTGTGTAACTACAAGCTACACATTCAAAATCTCACCACCGACTTGCCTTGTGGTGTGACTAACTTATAGCTACAAAAAATACAGATTCATATGCATGTGTAAATTGAGGTTACACAACACATAATAGAATGATTCGGCTTGTGTACTTGGCAAATACACATAGTTTGTGACATGATTTTGATTTTGGGTGCTTATAAAGGAGTGTATTTGATAAGTACACAAAATACCGACTCCATACTATTTTTTTGTGTGATGTGTACAGAAAATTAAGGCAATCCTTGAATGCCGTTAAGGATTTGGTAAAGGTGATAAAACCTATAGGACTAACCTGATAGGGCTCGAGATATCTTTGAGAGTTGCTTACTGTAAGCTTCGTAATGATGTATTACGATGAGTATGATCCAACTGTACTGGTACAACAAAACAAATCACTACCAACAAAAGCGGCGTCTTGAAGCTTTTGAACCGTTGATATGGATTGTGACACACCTTGTTCTTTCAAGTTTGGTGATGATAAGTTTATAGAGTCTACACCTAAAGTCGGGCTGGTTTATTTTATACGCAGTTGATTGGAAGTAGAAAGGGTCAAAAGCTATTAAAGAACTTTTCATAAGGATTTGATTGACAATGTTTTGTACAAAATAAGTTCTTTCACCGATATTAAGTCTACAAAGACATCGTACAACAAAGTGACTAAGACAAAAAATTTAGAGAAGATAAACAACTTATGACCAAAAGGAGCAAAAATGGAAAAGAAAGAAAATTGATGAGAAGGATCTAGTTTGTTTTATAGGTTTTTATCTTTGTTGTGTATTATTTTTTGGGCGACATAAATGTAAGTAATGGAGTGAACGTCAAATATCTTAGTATCATTGAAACATATGAGACTATGCTCAAGGTGTCTTGGCCCCGACTTAATCACACGAGCACTTGTTTGAAGAAATTCATGATAATATTAATTGCTTGGAAAATGTGAAGGCTTGTGTGCAAGATTTACCGGTAAAGATTGTGTGTAATTTCTATTCCAAAGACTTTTTTAGTGTTACGTTCAGATATTTTAATATTAATTGCTTGACTAATTAATATTTATATATGTTGCATAGATTGTTTGCTTCGAACACGCACCGAAGGCTCAATCACGAAAGTTGCAAACCACGAAGAAGATATCCTGCGGGTTGGAAGGTGGGATCTATACCAGATTTTCGGATTACATTTCCATACCGTACATGACACACAAGTGTTAGTTGGTTTATGTTTTGTAAATTTATGGTAATATAAATATAATTTAGATATAACTTGGCTAATATTTAAACGTGCTTGTGTAACCTATAGTTACACATGCAAACATAACATTGAATTAAATTTATATGTGTAACTATAGGCCATACACATATAAAATCGCTATGTAACTTTAAGTTACATAACCGAATTTGTATATTTAGAAAGTTCAACCGTTTTTTGCTATCTCTTTTAACCTCTCCATCTCGCAATCATGCAGCCAACTCTTAGCTTTGTGGCTCGAGTTTTCACACTTTCAGAAGCATCTAGGTATATCAACCGTGGTACCAAAGAAGGACGACACTCGCAAAGTCAGCCGAAAGCGCAAAACCATCGAAAGAAACGCCAACCGAAAGAGCAACCGCAAGCAAACCAAGCAATGTTTAAAGCAAAGGTATGGAATTGCCAGAGAAGGGATATCGCAGGGGACCTTTCGAATAGCGTAATTCAAGATTCACAATTTTAGTTGCCAAAATTATGTGCAATGGGTATTGATCCTTACAAAGTGACCCAGAAGAGTTTATGCAACATGAAGATGTTGGACATGGAGGTACCGATCGTGGAGCTACCGAGCATGAAGAAGTAGAGTTACCGCATGGAGCAACCGATCACCAAGGAGATGGAGCTACCGAGCAGGAGAACATGAAGAAGAAGAGTCCGAGAAAGAGACCGAGCAAGAGAAAGAGAAAGACGACACGGAAAAATCCTTCCATGAAGAATGTAATAGTTGTTCATTTTTAATATGCTTCTTTAACTTGATAAAGGTACTCCAATTATTTGACACTAAGGTCTTTGAACCTTTTAGGTTCATATTTTAGTTGTTCATTTTTTTAATATGCTTGTGTAACTTGATTACACTTGATTATTCTCGAGTAAACTAATCATATGGATGTGTAATCCTACTTACACATGCTATATGCATGTGAAACTTCCGTTACACTAGTTAGATGCATGTATAACTGCATGTTACACTAGGTATCCATGCCATATTCATGTGTAACATGAAGTTACACATGCTAATTATCCAAGCCAGTCAATCACACATAATATATTCTTTTCTGAAATTTTATTAAAAAAAAATTAACATCATAATCATCATCCTAATTCTAATTTCAATGCTTGTGCAGCCCATGTATGAGCTGCAAAACTGAAATACGCCAAAATTCTCGTAAGCCTCAAACTTCTCGCAGAGGCAAGGCTCATCAAAAGAAGAAGCCCATTGCTAAGAAAAAGCGCACTACTGCGTATGTCATTGATGAGGCGCTGCAAGAAAGTCAATAAGAGACGCATGCCGATGAGGCACAAAAGAAAGATGCAGTAAGGTGGTGTTGTGGCTGGAGCCGCGTGAGAAAGCCATAGGTGATGCAAATGTCATTGAAGAGACACCCGCAACCGTTGGTGACGGTTTGGTTCTCGATCGCCTCCAACTCACCAACATCAGAAACTATTGAAGATGGTTTTGCTTCAAATACGCTTGAGGACTCATGGTGATAACCGCTACAACACCGCAAACACACACAATGCTCAGCACCTGCTGCAGATGGTGCAACTAGGAGCTAACCCTACCGAATGACTGATGTTGCGTGAAGGAGTGAAATGGGGGATGAGATTGCTCGAAATTAACAAAATTGAACCTGACCTCGCAATGGATGGAGAATGCGTAACCTAGCTCATGGTAACCACTCTCCGTTTTATTTTTCCTTTATGTTTTGTTTGTAATGGAAGTGTAACTTCAAGTTACATTGTAAAAGGCATGTGTAGCTTGAGGTTACATACATTACATTATTATTTTGGCTTGTTTTGTTTGTAATGGAAGTGTAACTTCAAGTTACACATTGTAAAAAGCATGTGTATCTTGAGGTTACACACAAGACATTATTATTTTGGCTTGTGTAACTTTAAGTTACATACATGTGCTAATTTACCGAGATTCTCGCCTATATTTGTTTAGCGCAGCCTACAACACAGGGAACTTTTTTAGCCTTGAATAGATAAAACTCCACTACCTGCAGGAGAGTTGTCAAGGAAGTTGTGAATACAATAAGAGAAAACCAACCAAAGATTCATACAACAACGTGTGCCGAGGAATGAAAAATTCCAACACAAGATCCGAGCAAGTATGAAAAGAGGACGAAGAAGATTAAGAAGAGTGTTAATGAAGAAAGAATGACCACAGCTCCGTAAGTGGAAAAGAAAGAATGGACGCAGCTCCAGGAGCGTAAGAAGAAAGAATGGATGAGGTTGTCAAGAAGATGACGTGAACAATGAGAAAGGATGTGAAAGGTTCAAGTTATCGAAAGGTCGAAGGCAGAATAAGGAGAAAGTGCTTGAATATTTCCATACTCATCCGAAAACGTAAGTAGCTTGACTCCAAGTAGGCTTGATTATGCTATTGATTGTTGTATATTACTACTTGATTCTCGTTATGTTGATGAATAATAGTTTACTCTTTGTAATGCGTAGACATTACTTGATCGAACGCGACGTAAAATGGTACCCACTGCTTAATATATCCGGAGAACTAATGCTACAAGCCTACCAAGAAAGAATCCTTCTTGGAGTCGAATTCATCGACTTCTACATCAGCAGATTGAGGACAAAGATGAACTCTAACAAGCAAGTATGACAAAGCGATATTCCTGCCGCCACAAGCATACGTAAGTACTTCGATACATTTGAAATCTTATTCCATTTATAATGTGTAGTGTGTGTTGTAAGATTATGATTTTTTTATGTCTGAAACAGCTTATAATGTGTAATCTGAGTTACAAATGCAGCTATAATGTGTAACCGGGTTACACAACCATTTATAATGTGTAATCTGGTTACACATTCTTATTTTTCTAGTGAAAAACCCAAGCCCCTATGTGTAACTTCGTTTACATAATCACTTGTTCATTTGTAAAACTTTTGATTAAAAATGTGAGTTTGACATTCCAAATGGTTTTTGCGATCACGTACTTGAACGATTACGAGAATTCAAGAAATTTTGGATTCCAAAGCTTGCGAAGGAGTATGTCAAGTACAAGAACGATGCAACGACTTTTCGCCTCAATGTGCAACAACAACACACACTACACACTGCTGGAGTATGAGTTGAAGAGCTCTAATGCTTGGTCCTACATGAACTCATCAAACGTTAAGCAACTCAGAGTGAACACCTTAATCAAGCCAAGAAATATGCATTTGCAATTACTACGTAACCGAGACTCTTGTGTCCTTATGCTCTTGGGATGAATGAAAACGCCAAGTATATGGCTTCGCCCCACAAGGTACACTCCCGACTGCCTTCCATGTGTATGCAATTACATGAAGATCATGATGAAGAATAAAACCACTTGACAAAAAATTAACCTCAAGTATGATGCTATGGTGGACTCGATAAGTCGAACCGCATGAGAGGAAGCATGCTATACAAGATTATTTCTGATCCATTCGTAGATGCGTAAAAGCAAATCATTAGGATTAGAAAAATCTATACTAGCAAATATGTTGTTAGCCACAAGCAGATGTTAGACTTGGAAAATATGTTGTTAGAAACTTTTAAATTTCATCGCTTAGTAGATTTTAGCAGCTTTTGGTTTTGAAAATATTTTTGGATTGAAATTCTTTGAATTAAAAACTTTTATCTTGTTAGAACTTTTACACTACGGTGTACTGTGTTTCATAAAGTATGCAACAGTGTAAGTAACTACACATCTTAACATGATGCTTTAGGTGTAACTCCGAGTTTACATATGCATTTATCATGTGTAACCTAATATTACACATGCATTCACAGCAGTAGTAACTTCCGGTTACACATCCATATATTTGAGTGTAAACTCGAAGTTACACAAGCCATTGATCTGACTTGCCCAATAAATCAAAATAAAATAAATTTAAACCAAAGATTTATCATGTGTAAGCTAATGTTACACATGCATTAACAACAAGCAGTAACTGGTCTACACATCCGATCGAAGTTACACAAGCATTTGACCACCGATCGACATACACAATAAATCAAAAATAGAATAAACCGCATTTCAACCGTTAACCGACAAAATATAAAATCGAATGAATAGATCCTTGCACATAATCAACGCTGCGTAAAAATAAAAACGCTTGGTCCATGCGAACCGAAATGAAGAAAACTAAAAAGAAACAATCCAAGACAAAAAAGAATCCACACATAAAATCATTACTTGCATAAATGAACTTTGGTAGGCTCAATCTAGTGAGGTGTGAACTTCCGAGGATTCCCGCAACTCCGCCTTGTTGTGACCTCGTTTCTTGCAGCTTGCCGCAACGAACTTTTTCTTCACCTTTTTCTCACGTTTACTTATAATCCTCTTTCCCCGGGGTCTACCCGGTGGCTTCTTCACTTGGAGGCTGGATGACGGTGTTATCTCGGATGATATTCAACAGTCTCGTTGTAGTTGGGAATCTACCGGATGGCATGCATATAAGTCTTCCTAAAATAGTCGCTTGTAAAATATGGTGAAATGAAATCAATAGCCTCACGTTTAATCTTCCGTATGGTCTGCAAGAGCATGAGCACAAGGAAAACCATATACGCGCCACCTTGAAAAAACAAAAACAAACAAAAATCAAGCTTAGTTGCACATACAAATCATAAAACACTCAAAATTAGATAGTTACAGTGCATATACAGATGTGTATCTTTAAGTTACACTTGCAAAATAGATGTGTAACTAGTATTTACACATGCATATATCTAATCTGAAAAGGAGAAAAAGAACATACAGAGAGAAGAAAAAGCATAAGAAACCAAACCTTTGACAGTGCAAGTCTCGTGTTCGAGGTCCACCATGTGAGACCTTTCGCTAATAACTTCAAACACTGTGAGGACTAGCAACCAATACTTCCTAAGCCAAACCTTCATCTTGAAGAGCCACAAGCTTTTCTTCATACTCATGGGTTAATGGAGTCATCATATTAGCACCAATTTCACGACGCTCGCTATCAAACACATTATTTTCCTCCTAATCCGAAAAGGAAAAAAATGATGAATACATAAAGTGACAAAACATGAAATAAAAAGACAAAGAAACAACAAAACACACACACACACACTTAATTAACTCGATCAAGAAGAGCAGATGCAGCATCTTCTTGTGAACTGTAACCCACCTATTGACTCGATTCTCGCTAGAGTACTAGATGTTCGTCCATACCGACAACCTTTGAAATAGGCATTCGCATATGATTCAGTGGTATGGTCTCGATGTAATCAGCCACCCAATTGCAGCTCAAGTCTCTAATCTTCCTCAGATGGCTTTCGCATGGTTTTCAGTGAGAGTGCGTATGTCGCCTCTCGAAATGGTCCATCACAAGCGAGTACCTAGGATCTGCTAAGTTGATGGGTATATTTTTCGTCAAATGATAGTAGCAGTAAGTCGTGGAACCCATCTCGGATAGACAAGTGGAACACCCCGCAAGAGTCCTTCATGGCGATCCGAAAGGAAGGTGATTGGCCTCCCATCACCAACAACTTCAGCCAAATTCCTCAAAACCACTCCCAGCTTGTCGATAGTCTCGTAATCGACTAGTGCAAAAGCAAGGGGGAAAATCCTACAAAAAAATTGTGCATAATCGAAGAATAATAAGTTTCACACAAACAAAACAATGTGTAAATACAAGTTACACATGCTAAAACAAATGTGTAACTTAAGGGCTACAGTATGATATTTTCTTAGTTACACACTCGGGTAAGTATCGTGAATCGAGAGTTACACATGTGTAACTCTCGCTATTTGTCAACCGAAGTTGTTAAAAAGAAAAAAACATACCTTTACCACCATTGATCCCAAAGAGTCGCCATCAAGCAACCTTTGAATGTACCAAGAAGGAAAGTAGTATCCAAGTATACCATTGCACGACAAAACCGTACACTTTTGATGCATGCAAAGAAATGCGATGAAAACTGCTGGAACCGTTTATTTTCACGTTCAAACTTTATCACGCTACCGTGGTTGGTTTCCTTATAGAGATCAATATACCATACCAAATGCGAGTAGGACTTGACATCGTCGCCATAAATCGCCTCATAAACCTTTTCCCTAGCATTATATGCCCGATAGTACTCCATGTTAATCCCATAATTGGTCCGAAATCAGCAGCAATTTGGCTGGGCTTCTTGTGAGGATTTTTGCGAACTTCTTCCTCAATCAAACTAGACGAGAAGTCGGTGGAGTATGTTTGGTTCAAGTTGCGCCCACCAAAGACCACAAATGTGCTCTGTGGTTATAAGACCCGACTCGAGATGTTAATACAAAATATAAAAATTCAACCAAAAAACAATATGGTGCAAAAACATCATGTGTAAACCAAAGTTACACATACCGTAACAACACATAACATGTGCTAAGCATTAGATGACAGTAACAACTAAAACCTCACTCGAAACATTTCTGCTCCTCTCATCAATGAAGCCGCATGGAATTTCCACCGCATTTTTCATCCGCACACTTAGCCGTGAACCTAGAACGCTCATTGTGAGTTACAATCATTTTGAAACCAAGCGAAGACGATACTTGGTGTAAGCAACCCCGACTTGCTTAACTCCTTCAACAAACACATGACCAATCTCACCAAGAACCTTGGGCCAACCATCCGATAACAAAGGTTTCGCAGCTTGCTTTTATCTTCCAAATACATTCCAACAAGAAGATTGTTTCTCGACGAACACATACTACTAGACCCGCTAGAAATAGAAGAATCTGCCTAGTAGCCGGAGGAAGAGGCCACACGAGGAACATTTTGCAAGAAAATATCAACACCGGTCTTTTGTTTACTATTTGTGATGGATATAAGAGCTTGCAACGAAAATCACAACTAAGCTGGAAATCTTTCCCACTTTCTCGAAAGAAGAAAGTAATACCAAGAGGAGTAAACCGCTTCCATTCCCTAAGCAAACTTGTTCCTTAAACTCTTCAAGTCTCGATATCGTATTAACACGCATGGTAATAAAATCCAAAAGTAACGTAACAACAAGAATGCAACTAACAAAGAAATGCAACTAACTAATCCATGAAAACCTAAAAATATCAATACACACAATAACAATATCAAAATTTTAAAACGAACGCAATTCACTCTCGGGCGTTGCCCTCGTGAGAAGTATATTCTATGCTGTAAGCTAAATATGAGTAAAAGATACGATGATACACCTATTTACACATAAACATGTTACATGACATATATATGTAACTTCAACTTACACATGCTTAAAATACAACAGATACATATGTGTAAACTAAAATTACACATGCTACAACTAAAAAACATGTGCATCTTCCTCACACATGCTTAAAATACAAAACATGATATATGTGTGTAAACTAAAATTACACATGCCGCAACTAAATAACATCTCGCATCTTCCTTACACATGCTTAAAAATACAACATGATATATATGTGTAACCTAAAGTTACACATCCCGTAACAAAAACAAAGCATGTCCAACAAATCAAACTCAACTTGTTCCTATCGAAACAAAATTGCTTCTTCATACTCCTCTCAAGATCAACAAAAATTAACAGTATCGTATATGGAAGAAGAACAAATAATTCAAAAAAATTTGAAAACAGATTCGAAATAAAAACAAAATAAAATTATTACCTAGATTTGTTGTTTTCTTACTTCAAACAATGTTCTTACTATTCCTCTTCTCGTGATCAACCAAACATGTGTAAGCATCAACAAAACATACTCAGATCAAAACCAAATAAAAATGTGAAAAACTAGATCGCAATTGTAATAATCAAAAATCGCTGAATTGAAAACTAGATCAAAAATCACTGAATCATTCGTACTTACGTTGATTTCTATATCTCTATTTATAATGTGATAAATCCAATGAATAACATCAATAAAATTGAGAAAAAGCAACAATGAATCCTTGTTCTTCGTCTCTGCCTTCAACACAACGAATGGATTAACGACCTCTTGTTCTTCAATGCAACAACTGTAGAAGAAATCAACCTAATTCTCGCTACGTTATAATCGAGAGCTAATCGAGATAAGAGAATAGAGAGCTAAAACCTAACCCGAGTTGGATTGCTTCGTCATTATAAAACGAATATAAATACCTGAGGTTATTTTGGGTATTTTTACTTTTATTAATGAAAGTGCCGACGCCAGCAATCCGGGATAATTCAAAACCAGTGCCCCAAAAATAAAAGTCTCGGGCCTAGAAATATCAAAAATAGAAAGTGTGGAGTTGATAGTGGAGGATCCACTTTGAGGGGCTTGTATATGTTGAACCCATATAGTAGGGGGATTCAAGTATTTTTCACTAATAAAAACTAGGTACTCATATTCATGGAGTTCATAACAAGAAGGAAGAGAAAACCTATCATGTTTCTAAACCCTAGAACCAAAAGTGTAGTTGAGATAAAGCTCCATGATCCGTGAGAAGTCTCCCTTTTATATACTTTCACTTCCCAAAGCAGTCATAACCCCAAGAATCAGCCGCTCACAGCCATGAATTAAGCCCACTTAACAAGTCCAAGTCCAACCGAGTCGAACCAAAATACCGAGTTGGATCGGATCACGAGTGAACTCTGCCCCCTCGGAAAATCCGCAGTTTCCTTTCTTTCCCGACAATTTCATGCCAACTCCGCCAATTTCTTCTCCCGCAAACCTAACATTCATCAAAGATTCATACCCATTCGACCACACATATATCTAATGCAGCAAGGCTTCCATTCTTAGTTGCACTGTCTTCAGATTTGAGTTTCTATCTCCACAGGCATTGCTCCGACATCTTTAGTTGCACCAGTTGCAGCACACTTCACAGCTCCACCAGCTACTGCTTTTTGCATTGCATCGCAGCCTTCGTAATACCAACACACAACTTCCTCCATCCCTGCACTTCACCGAGAACGAACTACCACTCATTTTCTGTAACTCATCTCAACAAAAGCAGCAACACCATGAGCTCAACCCTTGCTGTCTTGCACTGGCCTGTGCTTGCATCAACACATCTCAACATTAACCTCTCATCTGATCTCTTGGCTTCATCTGTACTGCAATACACAGAACCCTGTCCTCCTTGTACTTATAGTTCATAATTCCAACTCCATTGCAGTTAACACAACTATCTCCCCATGGCAATAGACCACCAAAACCCATGTAAGCTTTCTCAGTTCCTACAACTTTCATTGTTGTCTGCATACTTGCAATTCCAGCTGCAAATCAGCCTGTTATTCCCAACGATTCACATCCAAGCAACCAAAATAATCACAGCCAACTCCATCGACCTCGTCTCCATCTCGCATAACCCACCAACACCCGCCTTCACATGCACTCTCAGCCCGCAGCACTCGCACAACACATTCAAATATCACCGCTCACAACCATTTCTCATACCACCTGGAAACTGCCATTGTATCCCATCCGTCTCGATTGTGCAGACTCTACGCAATTCATACTTCATCTTCATCGTTACTCCATTATCTTTGATTTCGACTCAACCCGCACCTAACATTCATCTAAATCTTGCATTGCAGCCGCAACACTTCAACTCAGCTTTTTCCTTTCGGTTCCATCTCGAGAAACTGACCATAGCTATGGTACCCATGGAAACAACATTGATCTTCTACTCTTCCTTGTTGATGTTTGTAACTGGTCTTGACTCAAATCCGAGCCACTTGCTAACACATTTAATGCAGACTCAAGAGCATTTCCTATCACCAATCTCACCGCTTCTTGTGCACCACCGAACTACATCACTTGGATCCCATAATACTATCACGTGATCTTTCGGTCATCCCTATGACAACAACATCAGATTCTTTAATCATTCAAACTACATCTCAAAACTACAACATCAGCTCAACCTTCCCTGACCAGCACAACATCTCAGCTTCACATCTTGCAACTGCAATAACCTCCCAATCAACACCTGCATAACCACCACCTTCTTCTCAACAAATTCCTTGATCCGGTTGAACTGAAGAATGAGCTCAACCCAATCTCAAATTATTCACTCCAATTAGGAACCTATCCGGGAAACAAACATTGTTCAGAAATGTAGCCCATCAATTACATTCCTTCTTTTACTCACACCTTACCTATCCCTTGACAAAACCTGAAGACCCATTCATTTAAATACACAATAATCTACATAATATTTCATCTCCATTGTCTAGCCATCACGAGTCAAAAAACAACATCGGGACCAATTGCATCTCATGTTCTTCCTGCAACTCTCTGGCTTTTGGTGACCATCTTCTCGAGCCATAAGCTACAATTGATTCAGTTCAAACCTAACTTCCATGACCATTTCGGACTCGACTTGATTTCTTTAATTTCTTGCTCTTAAAGGCAAGATTCAATGACCCCATCTATTTTATCCATTACCAACCTAAATCTCTAATTCTCTCTTACGCTGCTTCGGTTATCAATTTCTTCAATTCAATTGAACTACAAAGAACCTAAATTCTAGCATGATTCCCTTTAAAACCCATCTCAGGCTCTATCGGTACCACCGTCTAGTCTTCCCTCCCGAATCTTTTGAGAAACTGACCATCGTCGATCCTGGTTTTCTTCATCTTTGATTCCCCTCTCGATGGAAAGGCTGCCACAGTTCTCACTCTCCTCTGAGTTTGAGCAAAATGATTGAGAGAAAAGACTCTCCCAGAGTCTCGACCCCACGGTTTTGTAAGAATGAAAATTGACACGGGCACCTGCACTGATAGATATGAGCTACCAACATATTATTAGGCACATCGGTTCCGGGTAACTTAGACATTTTAATTTTCACATCCTCCTTCGCAATCTCAGTGACTCCATGACTCGCCTTGTGGTTTGATCTTTTTCCATTTTCGCTCCAAATGGGCGTTTTCTCCTTCTTTTGCTCCTATTGACTAAAAATACCTATAAAACTTTCGAAAGAAAATATAAGATACATAATTCACAAGAAACTACTTAAAATAAAGCATAAACAATAGATATAAAATTAGGTGTTTTACAACACCTATCACCATGTTGTCACGAATCAACTATTCAAAAGTGGGAGGACATGGTGTCTACATGTGAATCCTTGAAGTTCAAACGTGAGTTGGTTTAACGGCATCGTCTTGATATTGTGAAGGTCGATAGGGACGGTATTCTTGATGTGGTTTGGTCCCTCTTGCAAAGGCTATTTTGGAAGAGGAGAAGGCTGCGGCCATGGAGTCCGAGAGGTGGAAGTGTCAACCGGAACTTGAAGAGTAAAACTTAAAGGTATCAAAACCAGTTGAAGATCTTGCTTTTGAGAATTACAATCATTGGATGGGCTTTTACGGTTATGTAGTTGTGAGATGTTTGGCTTCTTTTTGGGTCTTGAGCATGTATTTTTCTCACTTTTTTTTTTGAAAGAATAAGAGAATTTTATTGACTTACTTCAATTTAAACAAAAGAAAAGAAACTTGAGAATTGGAGTCATGGAAAAGGAAAAATGCATGGCTATCCGTGCTTATGATTTGGCAAGGCGCGAGGTGGTGGTGGGCGTAGTATGCCTTGATCCACTTTCCGTTGATATGATAACTTCATTTCCCTCCATCTTCTTTAATGACCTTGTAGTACCTTGATGTATGCTTTCGTGACTATATAAGGCCCTTCCCATTTTGGTGAGAATTTGGGTGCGGATCGTCTTGTTGGATGTGTTTGGTAGTCTTGACACCAAATCTCACTTGAAAAACCGAGGTTTCACGGTTTTGTTATATGCTCTGAAACCCTATTATTGTATGCTTGCGCGTGTTCTTAACTTTGGATCTTGGAATCCACGGTGTCCAGATACGCTACCACGTGCGCTCAATGCTTGACTTCGTTCCATCGAACTCGCTTGTTGGCGATCCTAGTTGATGGGATTTTAACCTCTGTTTTGGGAGGATGGCGTATGTCCGTAGGCGAGGGTAGGGAGGCGCCAATGGAACTTCTTAGTGATGTCGAATCGCCCATAGTTCCATTTAAATTGTTAGTTCCATGTCAGGGGATTATATTGCCTTTGTCTGATGATTCGGATCAAGGTTTTGTTAGTGCTCTTGCTTTGTCTGTTTCCTTGGGGATAGTACACGAGTGGAGAAGACTTGCAATTCCATACTCTTCAAGTAAGTCCCCTACTTACTTGTTGGCAAAAGTGTGGGTGATGATATGTTTGGGCACACAAATCGGCGAGATAATGTATTCCTTAATGAAGACACGATTGTGGCTCCGGTAGTCCTAAGTAAGGTATGGCTTCGACCACTTGGTGAAATATTCGATTCTTTGTGATTATGCTCATGGTGCTTAGAAGGCAGCGGGTTGATCTTTCAATGATGTCGAGTCCCCGGATAGTAAAGGGCCTGTTGCTTATTAAGTGTAGAGAGGAGTCGGCGGTACATGGATAAGGTTTTGAAGTAGTTTGACATTTTGCATCTACGAACAAAAATAGTTTTGTCGTCCTCCATGGTCGGCCAGTGGTATTTCTCGTGTATTTGAAGAAATAACTTTAGTTTTCCTTGGTGTTCGCCTTCGTTTTGCATTTCTTTGACATGATTGGGATTTCTATCTCATTCAAACACCGTAGCAAACTTCCTCAAAAAATTTACGATATAAGATTCCTTCGTGGAATAGAATCTCTTGGACCTTTGTTTATCTTGGTCGCGTGCTTCTTGTTGGTGGGAAGTACGCCATCGTGATGCTTGATATATGGTTCCTGCAGGTCTCCCGATAAGATAAGTGCATATTTCACATATATTTAGTTCAATTCCTTAGTATTTGTTGGTTTTCCAGTCTCTTATTGTGTTTTGTTGGGTGAATCGTCAAAAAGTGAATATGCACTTGATTGTGCCTAGCGTTGAACTCGTTCAAATACAAGATTTCTACTTTTCATTGTGTAGAGGACGAAAGGTGAAACTGACAATGGCGATCATTATGAGTTCGTATATGCAAAACAAGAACTTGGAAGACTAAAGCTTGACCCAGATTGGAATAAAGTTTTTGCTAAAGGGGAGTAACAATGAGATTTAAATAATACTAAAGAGCCTCGATGGCATTTCATCATGATGATCGGTTTAATGGATTTTGGCGATCATTAGATGGTATTGAAGGCGAAACAAAACATGGGTTTGTCGCTTTGATTTTTGAGTTTTCGATTTAGTTCTTGCGTTACTACCAGAAGAAGAAATGTTGAAGTTGGATGTGATTGCCATAATGGTTGCTGTTTGGACTGAGATGGAGAGATTAAATGGGCTAGTGTTGGAATGCGGTTATTATTTGTGAGGAAGCAATGGAGAAATTTGTTCTGGTTGTGTTCACTTCTTCCTCTTGTTATGCCGAGGCATTTGAACAATGATCATGGGGGTGATGTTTTGAGCTAGGCATGTGATGGAAGAATGATTGTTGATCTTTTGAACTGAGCAAAAAAGAAGATGTGCAGGGAGGAGTTGCGTGTCTGGATTGATTTGGTGCATGTGGATCACTAAAGATGGATAGATCAGAGGATACAAAGTTCTCGATCTAATAGAATCACATACGACACGACTATTGTGGATCAGATACGACTATTGTGGATCAGCTCTCACAAACGGAGGGCTTTTCTTGTGAGGTTTTTATCTTTTTAGTTTTTTTATTCTTTCTCTTTTATTTATTTGCTTTTAGCTATGATTAGGGATGATTTTAAAGTCTGAAGAAACTTTGTAAAGTTTGAAGAGCTTATTTTTGGTGGGTTAGTTGGATGGCCAGTAGGTGTTACTGACTCTCCAAACAACTAAAACTCCTGCTCTTAGGAATAGTGTGGAAAAAAGTAATTAATTTGCGTGTAAACAGCCCGCATCACCAACGTAAGACTCTTGATGATTGGAATGGAGGTTTTAAATGTGTTCCTCCATTTGATAGAAGCCAAAGGTGAAAGCTTGACCTTTACCAATGTTACGAAAGCGTGAATGCGGTTGAGTTGTTGTTGCAAGCATCTCGACGAACCATCACGTTTCGTCTCTTCGGGCATGAAGGAAACTTTGGTTTCCTCTCCCTTGGGAAAGCGGTACATAATGCTCGGTTTCGATGCTAATGTTGAAGCGGTTAGTCTCTTCCCGGTCGGGGTTTCCCTGCAATCGTTGTTTGGTTTTCCGCAACACGTGATATGCGTTATGGTCGCGTCGGCGATAATTTAGTAGTTTATGTGCCTCGGCTCTATACGGGGCCAAGGTTACTTCCTTCGGTGTGTACAATCCATTCACCTGGTTGACAAGTAATTTAGAATCTCCTCTTATTTCCAGACGTGTGGCGCCAGCTTGTTTGGCTAATGATAGTCCGAGTGAAAGGCTTCATATTATCTTCCGGTTGTTAGTGCAAAGGAAATCTAGCAGAAGGGTGAGAGAGAGGAGACTTCATAGGTTTGAGGATACTAGAACCACACATGCTCCTCTGGTACATTTGTTAGGGTGGGCGGGCCCGTCGAAAAAATAGTAGCCATGTGTCTTCTTGAATGAAAAAAATTTAAGGAAAATCTCCCGGGAGTTCCTCGTGTTAGTTTCGTGGCATTCTCTCTCAGGAACCCTGCTAGCAAGTCCATATTGCTTGCCCTTTGTGACTCTCGGGAGGCGCATGTTATGTCGAATTCGACATTTGGAGAAGCCATTTGGCTGGTCTTCCTGTCAGGGCCGGTTTTGAGAGGAGGAATTTCACAGGATCGGACTTAGATATCAACACCACTTTGTTGGAAAGCATGTAATATCTAAATTTCTGGATGGAGTGGATCAGGTCCAAGCACGCCTTTTCTACTTTGGGATATCTGAGCTCAGCATCTCTTAAAGTTCGACTGAAGTAGTATATAGGATATCCGTTGACTTGAGAGTTCACATAAACTCTCCACCAAGCGAGTAGCTTCTGGTCCCCTTTGGTTTCTAATTGTTAGTGAAGTTGTTGACTTGGGAGTGGCCAATCCCGGGACGTGAGTCCCAGGTCTAGGATTTTCGGGCGGGTCGGTCGCTTAACTCGGGCGTTGAGTGATAAGGAAGTCGAGTATGATGTTAATCGCCTATTTCATCATATCCATATTCTTGGTATGGATCTCACAACCCGTGCCAAGTCGATCAGCCTCGGGACTTCTCGTCGATTGTGTTGTTGGGTGCAGCGTTGGGAGAAGCATTGCCATTCGTGCGGAAGGTGGAATTTGGGGGAGATGGTTCGGTCTTAAAACCGACCATCTTCTGAATTAAAGTTATAAAAGCGTAATCTGAAATTGGTGTTGCAACCAAGATTAACCACTCCAATGTGGTGCCAAGCTGTTTGAGGGTGAAAGCGGTTTATCTTTGATTTCGGTAATTTCGCGTGAGTGGGTGAGAAAGCAGTCTAAACCTAAACAATGTAATGCAAGGAGTACTTTAGATTTGAGAGATCAATGCTGCAAATCCGACCCTAAACCAGAAATGAGTCGTTCCCAGACTTGCTTCGGTCACAAAGTGAAGGAGAAAGGTTGGTTTTTGGGAGGGAGAGCGATGAGTGTTGAGACGAGAATAGTTGATTTTGGAAGAGTAGTTGTTTGACTTGTATCGAGAGAAATTGAAATCTAAGGATGGGAAAGTTAGCAAGTGATTTATGAGTGTTGTGCTCGACCCTAAAACTTGTTCTTTGGTGGAAATAGGTAAGACCTATTTATACAAATCGTAACATAACGTGCTACAATCTGGTCGTAAGAAATAGAGCAGTAGCAGTAAAGTGGAATGAGGTGGTAGCAGGTGGCTTTTGGAATTGATGTTCCATAATGAAGAAGCATTTCACCCATTATTCCTTGTTTTACTAATAGAAACGTTCTTATGACACTTTCGTGTAATGGGCATAATGTCTGTACTTACCAGTGTAAACACGCCAAACCAATACCCTTTATGAGCATCCCCCAGTTTGTGATATGTATTAAGGCGTCACCAAAGGTGTTTTCATGGTAAAGCGTGTAGCATGTTGTTATGTGTGGCATGGTGGCATGCGATGTATGGCATAGCGACGTGCTAGTAGTTGTGGCATGGTGTGCGTGCTAATAAGCACATGGCATAGCAATGCGCTAGTCGTTTGGCATGGTGGCATGCGATGGCCGTGGCATGGCGGCGTGCTAGTGGTTGTGGCATGGTGGCATGCGATGGTGTGGCATAACGTCTTGCTGGTAGTTGTGGCATGGTGGCATGCGATGTCGTGGCATGGCGGCGTGCGGTGTATGGCATGGCCGTCTTTAGTAGTTGTGTCATGGTGGCATGCGATCATTTCATGGCATGGCGGCGCGCTAGTAGTTGTGGCATGGTGGCATACCCGATGCCGTGGCATAGCGCGTGCTAGTAGTTGTGGCATGTGGTGGCATGGCGGCATGCTCTCGTATTTTAGGCGCGGCCAAATTAGGGTTTTGGCATAAACCATCGAATTTGGTATGCAACAAAATTTATACAAGTTTGGTGGCAAACTTGCGGATGGTTTGCATCTCGGAGGGAGTAGGCATGATCATTGCAACATACATTTTGGCGGCCAGATAGCATGGTAAAGTCGGCATGTGATAGAGTTGGCATGGCTTTGACATAGAGTAAGTGACCAAAATTAGGGTTTTGGTAAAACCGTGATGTTTGGCTTTGGGCGAGAAGTTTCCATGCATTTGAGTGGCGAACTCGGACGGTCGAGATCGCATCTCGGAGGGAAGGGTAGTCGTTGATGATTGCAGCCCATCGTATTAGCGATCGACGTTGAGCATGGCTTTGGTATGTGTTAAAGCGTGACCAAAGTGGGGTTTGGTGCAAGCCGCGTGATGTTTTGGCTTTAGGCGCAAGTTTCCATGCGCGTTAGGTGGCGGAGCTTGTGTGGTTTGATTTGCATCTCGAAGCAAGGCGGCGTTGATTATTGCAACCCTTCGTTTTGGCGTGGAGATGTGCCATTTGATCATGCCATTGGCACATATGGTGCTTGGCTACAATGGTTAGCATGCCTTGCACATGTGGTTGGTAGCATGGTTGGCATGCCTTAGCGGCGGCTTGTCGTGAGAAGGTTTGCCATTGGAGCGATAGTCGGCTGGCATGGTTGGCATGTCTTGGCGCGGAGACGTGGATGTCATGGTTTTCCATTGGCACGGTGGTGCGGCTGGCATGGTTGGAATGCCTTGGCGCGGAGACGTGGCTGGCATGGTTTGCCATTGCACGCGATGGTGTGCAGGCATGGTTGGCATGCAGTGGCGCGAAGGCGTGGATGGCATGGTTGGCATGCCTTGGCGCGGTGGTCTGCGCATGGTTGGCATGCCTGGTGCGGGAGGCGTGGGTGGCATGGTTTCCCATTGACACGGTGGTCTTGGGTGATGGAATGGTTAGCATGCCTTGGCACGGAGACGTGGGCAGCATGGTTGTAGCAAGGCGCGGTGGCGCGGTGGTGGTTATACCTTGGCGCGGTGGCATGGATTGCAGCATACCTTGGCGCGGAGACGTGGATGGCATGGTTTGCCATTGGCATGGTTGGCATGCCTTGGCGCGGGACGTGGTGGCATGGTTTGCCATTGGCATGGTGGTGCGGGTGACATGGTTGGCATGCCTTGCGCGATTTCGTGGTGACATGGTTTCATTAGCATGGTGGTGTGACATGGTTGGCATTCCTTAGCGCGGAGGCAGTGGGGCAGCATGGTTGGTTTGCACATTAACGCTGTGGTGCTGGCTAGCATGGTTGGCATGCCTTGGCGGAGATGTAAGTTTGGCATGGTTTGCCATTGGAAGACCGGTGGTGGTGCGGTGGCATGGTTGGCATGCCTTGGCGCCCGAGGGCGTGTGTGGAAAAGGTTGCCTAGCATGGTTGGCATGCTGTGGCGCGGGAATGTGGTTGTGGCATGTTTGCCATTGGCATGGTGGTGCATGACGGCATGGTTGCCATGCGCCAAAGCGGCGGAGGCGATGGATGGCATGGTTTGCCATTGGCAGGTGATGCGGTAGCATTGGCATGCCTTGGCCTTGAGCGATGGATGGCATGGTTTTCCATTGGCATGGTGGTGCGGTGGCATGGTTGGCGTGCCTTGGGCGCGGAGACATGGATGGCATGGTTTCCGTTGGCCTGCGGTGGTCTGGTGGTAGCATGGTTGGCATGCCTTGGGCGCGGAAGCGTGGATGGCATGGTTTTCCATTAGCACGGTGGTGCGGTAGCATGATTGGCATGCCTTGGGCGGAGACATGGATGGCATGATTTTCCATTGGCACGGTGGTGCGGGTGCATGGTTGGCATGCCTTGGCGCGGGAAATATGGCACCATGGTTTGCCGGTAACCGCGATGGTGCAGTTGGCGTGATTATGGCATGCGCCCGTGGCGAGCGTGGAAGTACGCCATGATTTTCCATTGTACGGTGTTGCGAGAATTAGGGTTGGTATATACAAAAAAGATGATGTCGGAGTCAATACTAAGGGTTACTGTAGTGGAACATGACATGTACATATATAAAAAAGGTACCACAGTAATTCTTACGTAGGCACGATTGATTCGATAAATGCGTTATTGGTCATAGTGACGTCATGTCAGATGTACGATTTTACGATTTTAACCCTAAGCTAATAAACACCATCAACAGGTATATACTCAAGCAAATAGAAATCTACGAGTCTTTATCAAATACAAGAGAGATAACTTGGATGGTATCAAATACCAATATCCAAGTGTCAATCAATTTAAATCAACAACCAAAAGGTCGGATATTCTAATTGATTGAACAACGCACAACCTGTGATATTTCAATTATATAAACAAATATAATGCAGAAATAGAAATAACACAGACGCCCGAATTTTTTTAACGAGGAAACCGCAAATGCAAAAAAACCCCGGGACCTAGTCCAAATTGAACACACATTGTATTAAGTCGCTACAGACACTAGCCTACTCCAAATTAACTTCGGTCTAGACTGTAATTGAACCCCAACCAATCTCACACTGATCCAAGGCACGCTTATGCTCTTACGTCTCTCTGATCCAAGCAGGATGCTACGTACTTGATTCCCTTAGATGATCTCACCCACAACTAAAAAGTCGAAGACTTTAATAAACAAATTTGTATCACACAGAAAAGTGTACGGTAATAGATAAATCCGTCTCCCACGAATATACCTACGAGTTTTGTTCCGTCTTTTGATAGATCAAGGTGAACAGGAACCAATTGATAACCTAGACTTATATTCCCGAAGAACAACCTAGTATTATCGATCACCTCACAATAATCTTAATCGACGCAGCGAAAAAAGATATTGCGGAATCACAAACGATGAGACGAAGATGTTTGTGATTACTTTTCTATCTTGCCTATCGTAGATATAAATCTCAAAGCCAATTGTTACGATCGTACTCAAACGATAGAAACAAAGAAGATCGAGATTACACAACTCACGAAAGTAGTATCGGCATGGCTTTAATCCCAATGAAGTCTTTAAGTCTTTAAGTCGTTAACCTGGTTTAGAGAAGAAAACCCAAAGTTAAAGGAGAATCGACTCTAGCTTATGAAACTAGTATCACACGTAAGGTGTGGGGATTAGGTTTCCAAGTTGCTAGAGTTTTCCCTTATATAGTCTTTCAAATCAGGGTTTGCAATCAATGTTAGCTTGGTAACAAAGCATTCAATATTCACCGTTAGATGAAAACCTAGCTTGTTACATACAAATTAAATGTACTATTTTTGGTTTATGTAACCGTACCCAAACATGAACATTTGTTGGTTCAACAATAGTTAACCAAATGGATAGCCATATGAGCAATTTCATATCAACCATATTCTTCTTCACCATAACTAGTTCAAATGACTCAAATGAACTAGTTAGCGAGTTGTTCAATTGCTTAGATCTTATGTAACTACACAAGACACAATCGAAGCAAAAACGGTTTGATTCACTCGAATCGGTTCATGAACTTTATATCCACGGTTTGCAAAAGCATTCCTCAGTTTATATAAACATGAGTTCAAGAACAACCGATTTTAGATATAACCAACTCAAGTTCGTGGACTGGGCTCGCGGACTTAAGTTCACGGAAGGAGTTCACAAACTCCAGCAGAAATTCTCGGGTCGAGAACTTCCGCCAGTTCGCGGACTTGGCTCATGCCACATTCCGTTTCTCTTGATCAACAAAGTTCGCAAACTTCGGTTCAAGGAATAAGGACTTATACATATATGTGTTTCCACAACAATGCTTATATCCATCAATGGTTATATAATCTAAACTCTATTTTCAATCATTGAAACATTCTCAGAGGACGTTATATAGTCGTTATTCACAGACCATTTTTCGTTAGAGCATTTTTCAAAGTGATTGAAACATAACATGACATTCGTCACTAGGTAAAGATGAATTTGGCTAAAGCGAAATCTTACCAACACATATTTCTATAAATAGATAGGAGATTTAAACTCGGCTCGAAATAAAAAATGTGTATGATCAAAGTCTATATATTAAAATGACTATTGTCTCAAGAATAGGAGATAGAGTAAATAGACTTTTGAATTATCGATAAGTTCAAGTCTCCACATATCTTTTAGTCGATGAAGTTCCACCAGTTCCTTGAGTAGTTCTTCGTCTTGTATGATGATCGCCATGGAGTTCTTGAGCTCAACTACACTTTCTATCCTAGTCCGAGACCTTTAGCTATAATAGGCTAGAAATCAAGACTTATAGTTTTGATCACTAACTTTGACAAACATGCTTGAGATAGCAATGCATGCGATTTCGACCGAGCAATGCTCTAACAATCTCCCCCTTTGTCAATTTTAGTGACAAAACTATTAATACATATGGAATACAAAAAATAAATAAATTAACTTTTGTAGGTCCTATTCCACATGTCTAATCTTTAACATTACTCGAAATCTTCGTCACTTCCAAGTACTCCAATGATCCTGAAGGTTGTATGTTCAAGATCATCTTTGTTGAAAATCCGTAGCTATAACAACAAGAAAACAATAGTTCTCAATCATTGTTATACAATGTCATAGTATCATTATACAGCGTCAAAGTTAAATTGTATCACAACTTTAACAACAATACTATGGTGATATGTATCACTCCCCCTTAGTCAATACTCCATCTCTCATGGAAACCACTCCCCCTTACATAATGATCCGAAAACCATATGTATTTGTAGTGTGAATTACATATTAATTCACCCCCTTTTTGTCAATAAAATTGGCAAAGGTACAAGAACGAGATCCTAATGAAATTACCGAAAGAGATATTTCTTGACCAAAAGAAAGCAAAATATCAACTTATTTAGATGCAATCATAAAACCGAAGCTAAATGCATTCATCAAGGAGTTTAAAGATACAAGATAACCCCTATAATATTCCACAGCCGCACTCCCCACAAAGATTTAGCAATTAAGCAGAAGTTAAAAAAGAACTCTCCCCCATAATATGTCATTCCCGAAAGAACAACAAGAGCGACCTCAATTTCGAAAGAAAAGAAGGATTTCTTTGGACATAACAAATCACATACAAGTATGAATTTGAATCCAAAATACTCAATTAAATTGACCACAAGAGAACCCATGATTAATTTAATCGGAAATGCTCAACATAAGTGAACTTATGAAGACTCAAAATACTCAATTAGATTAATCACAAGAGAACCCATAATTAATCTAATCGTAATACACAACCAAAATAATCACAAAAGTAATCAATTTAATTGGTCATGCTCGACATAAGAAAACTTACGGAGAAACAACTAAGTAACCAAACGAGATGATTAATTTAGTTGATTATGCTCGACATAAAGTACCTTACAGAGCAACGACTAAGCTAATCATAAAAATAATCAACTCAGTCGATAGTGCTCAACATAAGACACCTTATGGAACAACACAAAGATATACACAAAACTTGTGGATCTGAGATCGACCTAATACCCCGTGGAATAAGCAAGGACTCATTCTATTTTCCATCACCATTTGCACAATGACATACAATAGACATAATCCTTGTAAACAAAAGATTTTAACTTATCTTCCATCAAAAATTGACAATATAGGCTTAACTTTTGTATTTGTCAAAACTCCATTCATTCTTTTATCAATACATGCATATCGACATATGAAAGACTTTACTTTTGACAATGTATGGGACAATAACAGTTCACGGATGCAAACACACATATCACATAACAATTGCAATATATAAAACCATAAAGATTAATACTGCAAAAATTATTTCCAAACAATTTTAGAATTTAAGCAAATAAACCTAAAAACATGAAGATGAAAACGTTGGACATAGCTATGTGTAATCACAATAATGGCTATTCCAATCACTAGTTATTCCTCTTAACAAAACAAGAAAACTAGAAGATTTACTAGGCAAACGATGTCATAATTTATTCATCTTCTTCCTCACCGGAGATACTCCAAGATGCTTGAATTGTGTTCAATTCTTCGTTGAGCTCGGGAAACTTCGTTGCAACCAATTACAATTGTTCTTGGACACACTTCACCCTTGAATTGACCTTACACACACCCTTGTGAATTTTTTGAAGAAGTCTCAAGGTGGTAGGGTCACAATCATTGAGTGAAGCATCTCTTTGTCTCTTGCACACATTCTCCCTTATGCGTCTGAAGGTACAAGGACGAACCGATTTGGGAACCCCGAGAGAGTTGCCAATTGAATCAAATCCACGATCACGAAAAATTTGACCAATCAAGCAAGGGTAACCTAACATCTTGATGGGTGAAGTCATCAAAATCATTTGAAAAATGATAAAATCACAAATATCGAGACTTTGAACACCCGATTCAAAGAAATGCACTAATTGCGCAAACTCATGAATCCACCAAGAATTCTCAATTATGGAGGGACAAACATTGGGGATACCAGGTTTTCCAAATGCCATTAACGCAATACTAAGATCATTAGTGGGAAACTTTCCTTGATTCCAAGCTACCTCTTGCCACAAAGCCTAAGGGAGATTTCATCACATGATGGGCGTTCATCACTTGGTCTAGGAAGACGCATGTTTCCCAATGGGATTTTGGTAATCTTTGAAATCAATTCTCTATCAACAAGAAATCTTTCTCTATTTATCATGGATTTGAATTCCATCTTATTGAGATCAACATCATGAATGTTGGCATAGAAAATTCTTGTGAGAGAATCAAAACCTTGACCAAGACCATCAAAGATGTTTCCAAGCTTGAATTTTTTGAAGCAAACAAAATCCTCTTCATGTCCACTAGAGAGATCCAATTTCTTTTCTAGGATAAAACCTTTAGATGAAATCTTTTCAAAAGTTCTAGCACAAGAATCATCCACAAACCTAATCCTAAGAGAGTTTTGGTCACAAGGAAAATCCATACTAGAGGTATTTGAGCTTTTGGAACTTCTTTTTGAGCCCTTAGAATTTATCAAAGAAATTGAAAGGAACAAGAGGAATTAACATACTTGGAGTGAAACTTTAACACCCTTTCTTTCAATTTCTTCCAAGGAGGCTTCAATGGAGGAAACACATAAAACCCTAGAGGTTCACGTACGCGGACTGATGGGATGAAGAAGAGGGTGCACGAATTTCTTCTTTACAAGACCAATAATGGGCTTGGACCCGTTTGTGAACCGCAACCCACAAAAGGAAGGTGGGATTTTCTTAGCCGTTTGCACATCAAAGGTTACGCATCCCGTGACGACACACATAGTGGGAGACGATGGATGCAGTAGAAAGCTTTGATTTGTATTCAAAAAGTGAATAACAAAACTGTACACAACTCAAACCATTTCTTGCTCCATTTCAATATATATGCAAATGGGGTAGTTCCAGGCATGTTACCAAGAGGCATAATGTGCAGAAGAATTCTCATGCAATATTTCTGGTTGATATGTGTGAACAGTCCCTGTGGTATAATCAAAGTATGATGATAATCAGGGAAGTCGGAGCTTTCTATCCTTCATTTGATCTGGCTAGAGGAGGATTCTTCCGATTCCTAGGCTGTACAATATTATTTGAAGGTTTAACATGTATATAACCTTTTTCTGAATGATTCTTAGACTTAAGACAATTAAGTTTTTCTAATAATTTAAAAACGCCTCCGAATGCTCTGAATAGATCTTTATCAATTGATCCATTACGATAGTATTCCTCAAAGAGATCAAGAGTTAATCTAGTGAGGTTTCATATCCTTGAGCGTGACGAGCGTTTCCTCAATCTTTCCTTCTTTTTATTTTTTCCTTTAGATTGATACTTAACACCTAAATCTCCCCTTTTAGATGAAGTGAGATTATCATGAGAAACCAGAGATTTTAACCATAATAATCTTTGAGCAATCTTTAAGGATTTTTGGCGTGCGTTACAGATGCCAAGAGCAAGTTTTCCAAAGAAATTTCCCATGGGACAATTTTTAAGGAACGATCAAACACAAACTTATTAGGTTTAGAGTGTTTGCCTGCTCTGATACCAATAGAAAAAAGCGGGGTACAACAACCACGCCCAATATTTCGCTTAGCAATTTGTATGGACAAACTCCAATATACTTTCTAGAGAATCAATTAGGCAGTCAGACTCAATTTAGATAAAAAGTATATCAAAGAGTTTATATCTCAATCTCTCGATTTGATATATACTCAAGCAAATAGAAATCTGGGAGTCATTATCAAATACAAGAGAGATAACTTGGATGGTAAATCAATCAATTTAAATCAACAATGCACAACCTGTGATATTTCAATTATATAAACAAATATAATGCGGAAATAAAAATAACACATACGCCAGAATTTTGTTAACGAAGAAACAGCAAGTGCAGAAAAACCTCGGGACTGTCCAGATTGAACACACACTGTATTAAGTCTCTACAGACACTAGCCTAATCCAAATTAACTTCGGTCTGGACTGTAGTTGAACCCAAACCAATCTCACACTGATCCAAGGTACAGCTATGCTCTTACGTCTCTGATCCCAACAAGATGCTACGTACTTGATTCCCTTAGCTGATCTCACCCACAACTAAGAGTTGCTACGACCCAAAGTCGAAGACTTTAATAAACAAATCTGTATCACACAAAAAAGTCTACGGTAATAGATAAATCCTCCTCCCACGAATATACCTACGAGTTTTATTTCGTCTTTTGATAGATCAAAGTGAACAGGAACCAATTGATAACCCGGACTTATATTTCCGAAGAACAACCTAGTATTATATTCGAACAACCTCACAATAATCTTAATCGACGCAAATGAAAAAGATATTGTGGAATCACAAACGATGAGACGAAGATGTTTGTGATTACTTTTCTATCTTGCCTATCGTAGATATAAATCTCAAGCCAATCGTTATGATCGTACTCAAAACGATAGAAATAGCAAGATCAGATCACACAACTACGAGAAATTAGTATCGATCTGGCTTCAGAACCCAATGAAGTCTTTAATTCGTTAACCTGGTTTAGAGAAGAAAACCCAAGGTTAAAGGAGAATCGACTCTAGCTTATGAAACTAGTATCACACGTAAGGTGTGGGTATTAGGTTTAGAGTTCTCCCTTATATAGTCTTTCAAATCAGGGTTTGCAATCAATGTTAGCTTGGTAACAAAGCACTCAATATTCACCGTTAGATGAAAACCTAGCTTGTTACACACAAATTAAATGTACTATTTTGGGTTTATGTAACCGTACCCAAACATGAACATTTGTTGGTTCAACAATAGTTAACCAAATGGATAGCCATATGAGCAATTTCATATCAACCATATTCTTCTTCACCATAACTAGTTCAAATGACTCAAATGAACTAGTTAGCGAGTTATTCAATTGCTTAGATCTTATGTAACTACATAAGACACAATCGAAGCAAAAACGGTTTGATTCACTCGAGTCGGTTCATGAACTTTATAGCCACGGTTTGCAAAAGCATTCCTCAGTTTATATAAACATGAGTTCAAGAACAACCAATTTTAGATATAAGCAACTCAAGTTCGTGGACTGGGCTCGGGACTTAAGTTCACTAAGGAGTTCACAAACTCCAGAGAAATTCTCGGGTCGAGAACTTCCGCCAGTTCGCGGACTTGGCTCACGCCACATTCTGTTTCTCTTGATCAACAAAGTTCGCAAACTTCGGTTCAAGGAATAAGGACTTATACATATATGTGTTTCCACAACAATACTTATATCCATCAATGGTTATATAATCTAAATTCTCTTTTTAATCATTGAAACATTCTCAAAGGACGTTATATAGTCGTTATTCACACACCATTTTTCGTCAGAGAAATTTTCAAAGTGATTGAAACATAACATGACATTCGTCACTAAGTAAAGATGAATTTGGATAAAGCGAAAGCTTACCAACACATATTTTGATAAATATATGGGCGAGTTAAACTCGGCTCGAAATAACAAATGTGTATAATCAAAGTCTATATATCAAAACGACTATTATCTCAAGAATAGGAGATAGAGTAAATAGACTTTTGAGTGATAGATAAGTTCAAGTCTCCACATATCTTTTAGTCGATGAAGTTCCACCAGTTCCTTGAGTAGTTCTTCGTCTTGTATGATGATTTCCATGGAGTTCTTGAGCTCAACTACACTTTTTATCCTAGTCCGAGACCTTTAGCTATAATAGGATAGAAATCAAGACTTATAGTTTTGATCACTAACATTAAAAAACATGCTTGAGAAAGAAACGCATGCGAGTTCGACCGAACAATGCTCTAACACTTATGACACTAGTAATTGGTTTCCCAAACCAATTAGATTTCCCAATCTAGTCCTTGACCATCCTACCAATAATTTTCCACCTCAGATCATACATTCATGCATGAGGCGATCAATAGATGAAATCACCTCTATCTTCCAACGTCGATTGAACCATCACTGGCTGCCTACGTATCCTCAATAGGAATCAAACCCGACCGTAGTTCTCTCAAATGGCCTTGCTAGAAGACCTCCACCAGGTTCTCAAGAACCTTTACCCCGAAAGGGCCTTTCACCAAATCGGAAGGATGTGGATCAATTTCAAACAATGTCGAAACTTGATCCCAGTAACTACTTTAGTCAACATATCAGCTGGATTGTCTTTGGTATCGATCTTCACAAGTAGAATGTCTTCTTCTTCAAGAATTTCTCTCACAAAGTAAAATCGTACGTCTATATGTTTGGTTCTAGCATGATGCACTTGATTCTTAGCCAAATAAATTGCACTTAGACTATCAACAGCACAGGCAGTTGGTCTTGCACAACTTCTAAGTCATCTACCAAACCTTGTAACCATATAGCCTCCTTAAATGCGTCAGTCACTGCCATATACTCCGCCTCCGTAGTTGAAAGCGCCACAGTAGACTACAAGATTGATCTTCAACTTACTCAAAGCCCTCTACAGTAAATACATACCATGTAGTTGAACGTTTCTTGTTCAAATCACCAGCACAATCAGAATCCACATACCCAACACACAACTGATTATTACTTCTATCCTTCACAAACTCCAAGCCAACATCAACCGTACCGTAAAGATGCCTCAAAATCCACTTCACATCTTGCCAATGTTCCTTATCAGGATAATGCATATAACGGATGACCATACTAACAACATGTGAAATGTCCGGCCTTGTACATACCATCATATACATCAAGCTACCAACAGCCTCAACATATGGGACTTGGGCCATATACTTTCTCTCTTCTTCAGTAGTGTGAGACATACGTGCATTCAACTTAAAATGAGCAGCAAGGGGAGTACTTACAGATTTAGTTCCATCGTAGACACTAAACTTTTGTAACACTTTATTCAAATATGCCTTTTGGCACAAACAAACCTTACCCTTCTCTTTGTTACGTTGAATCTCCATACCAAGAATCTTCTTAGCTTCTCCCAGATCTTTCATCTCAAACTCAGATGACAACTTATGCTTCAAATTATCAATCTATTTCTTGTTATTCGATGCTATCAGCATATCATCGACATACAAGAGTAAATATATGAAAGACCCATCACGTAGCTTCTTAAAGTATACACAATGGTCATAGTAACTTCTTGTGTATGTTTGGCCTATCATAAACTAGTCAAATCGCTTGTACCATTGTCTTGGAGACTGCTTCAGCCCATACAACGATCTCTTCAGTTTACATACACAATCCTCTTATTCCAGCAACCTTAAACCCACTCGGCTGAGTCATATAGATCTCCTCTTCTAAATCACCATGTAAGAATGTTGTCTTAACATCTAGATGAACTAGGTCTAAATCATATTTTGCTACCAAGGCCAACAAAATACATATTAATGAGTTTTTTACCACCCAAGAGAACACCTCATTGTAGTCAATCCCTTCTCTTTGGGCATAACCTTTTGCAACTAACCTTTCCTTGTAGCGTACTTGATTCACCGAAGATCCTTCTTTCTGTCATGTACCTGCCTAAGAGAATAGGGTGTCCCTTATCATAATCCTAGTGTTACTTAGTCTTTGATATTAATTATCCCTTATCTCAACCATCCATTACATTTCAAACTAGATCTAATTAAAATACTAATTAACAATTAATATCAAATACTAACTAACACCGGGATTATGATAAGGGACACCCTCTTTTCTTAGGCAAGGTACATGACACTTTCTTAGTATATACCCACTTGCACCCTATGGCCTTTTTACCATTCGGAAGCTTCATAAGAATCCATGTGCCATTCTTGTTAAGAGACTCCATCTCGTCCTGCATTGCCCCTTCTCATTCTTTACACTCTCCACTACGTACAACTTCTAAATAGGAAGTAGGAGTACCATCTTCAACAACTGGTAATGCATAAGTAATGTAATCCTTAATCCAACCAGGCTTCCTGGTTGATCTTCTTGGTTTGCTGGTTGTTATGGTCTCCGTGACCGTAGCTTCTATATCTTCTACTGACTCTTGCGCCACTATCATTTGGAACTTCAGTAGTTACCTCTCTTGCAGACCCAATGTCTTCAGAAGTATTCTGAACAGATACAAACTTAACTAGAATTGGTGGAGTTGTATCAATATCCACCTGCTGTAAAGGCTCACTGGTATTGGTGATTCTGTTCTCCACCTGTCGAGAACCTCAAGACTTTATCATAGACATCTCATCAAATATGACATCTCTACTCATGACTATCTTCTTCTCAACTTGATTCCAAATTTGAACCTTTTTACTCCACTCTTGATGCCCACAAAGATTCCTTTCATAACATGGCTATCAAGCTTGTTTTCACTAACATGATACCACGCAGGACAACCAAAGATATGAATTGAGTCATAATCATAAGCTGGTTTACCAAACCACTTTTCCATTGAAGTTTTACCTTCTAATGTAGATGATATCAACCTATTAATGAGGAAGCACGCATATGCTGCGCCTCAGCCCAAAACACCTTACTTAATCCAGCATTAGATAACATACATCGTACCTTCTTGACAAAGAAATCACGATTCATGCATTCAGCTACCCCATTCTGTTGCGGTGTCTTCTTAACTGTGAAGTGCCTCTTTATCCCCTCATCCTGGCATACTGATAGGTGTCTAAAACACCTTGATATTTATCTATTGTTTATGCTTTCTTAGCTAAGTTTTCTTGTAAAATATGTATCTTATGTTTGTTTTTGAGTATTTAGGTACTTTGGAGTCATTTGGAACAAAAGAAGAGGAAATGTCGCTTAAAAGGCAAAAAGGTGCAAATGCTGTTGGAGACGGATTATTTCTCATTATTTGCTTTTATTTCTTCATCTCTGTCTGAAAATTATGTCGGCTTTAGTGATGCAATTTCTGTCTGAAAAGCATGACAGCTTTAGTGATGAAGCTGTCATAGAAGTAAGAGACAGATGATGTTGGTGAAAGAATTCAAAGAAGGTCGAAAGCGTCATCTCATATAAAGCACTATCGGTAGCACAGTGGAGGATAAGGAGCTGTCATTTTGGTAGGTACTCTTGGGGTGTATATAGCCATTCCAGCTTCGTTGCATAACACTAAAATTCAGAGAGGATTTATATTTTCTCATCATTTTATTCACCTGAATGTTAGAGAAGGAGGGTGTGTGATTGTTGTGTCCTGAAACAAGTGAAGGGATTGAGAATTAGAGATAAAAAATCGAGAAGATGAAGAAGATTAATCACTCTACGTGGAGTGCAGTGATTTTGAGTGCAACGATTCGGGGGAAAAAAAAGGGAATTTGAGATTGAGGTGTGCGAGATGAAATTCATAAGGTTGATGGCTGAAGTTCTTGTCGACTTTGAGGAAGAATTGTTAAGGGGTTCTTT
>JAJJWW010000855.1:0-93481 GCA_023531295.1 Papaver armeniacum | reverse complement strand
GCAGCATTCGATAAGTAAATTTTAATACTTTCATAAGATTCTTTTTAATAGAAGTAGGTTTACGCAAATAAACTGAAAAAAATGGTGGTTCCCCGATTGGGAAAGTCAAATCAACTTTAATTTTTGGAATGAGCACTTTTAACTTTTTCACGATGTCTGTGTCATGTGGGCCATTTAATTACTTTTTTGGTGATAAGTGTCATGGGACCATCCACTTCACTTTTATCGAAGTGAGTGTCTAAAGGACCACTCGATGATTGGATTCCTTTATAATTTCCTTTAATTTTTAAAAATAAACCTACCTATTAAAAAGAATTAGGGTATATGATTGGGCGATCGTAGGTGTTACTCATGTTGCTCACTCATTGTATGGAAATTTATCACCTTGAATAGTTTTAGATAACAAAGTGGGATTCGAGAATAGTGAAAAGTGTACTCGACAAATCACTAACTATAGTGTTAATCTTAACTGTTCATGCAAATAGGACTAAGGAAAGTGAATTGCACTAAAATAATCACACTAACAGGCAAAATGCTCTAGGTTCGGTTAAAAAAAATTCTCATTAATTATGAGTTTGTGAATAGATTGTGCTCTTGTAAAAATATTTTAGTCGACTCACACAAATATTTAGAGTTGATCCTAGTTATTGAGTTAGATTACAATTTTTCGTAGACTTCAAACCACATATTAATCTAACCAATATTTATCCTGGCGAGATTGGGGTATACTCAAACTAATTGGGGTATACCCACAAGACAAAATAAGTCATTATGAAGTAAAACCAAGCCACCCTTTAACCTTATTTTTCTAAGTAACTAATATGCCCTTGGTTAATTAATACTAAAATTCCGATTAGGTTAATTAATTGAGTTTAGATTAAAATTTTGAAATTATGAATCTTAGTTTAACCTTTGATCCTCGGTCGTATGAGTTCCGATTCGATCTAAAAATTTTTTGGTTTTGAAAATGCATAGAGGCAAGGTCGTGGTTTTGAATAATCTTCCACCAAACATATGCCTAAGGTTCAACTTTGAATAAGGCTGCTCAACATCAAGCCCGGGCCACTTAAAGGTTCAACTTTGAATAATTATGACCATATATCCGCCAATGGTCCTCGGATGAAGAACACGCCGACTTATCTTGGGCGGCCGATCTTGCATACGCATGTAAATATTTCCTACCCGACTATATTGATCTTGGCATGAAAAATAAATACAACTACAGGTGACATAATATGGAAGATGGGAATTTACTTTATTCATTCAATTTTGGTTACTATATTGATTGAAACATAAACCTAATCCTTGTCGATTTTAAAAACGAATGCACTTAGCATGTGCATCAAGTTTTCAACCACTGGCGACCCTAGTGGACGAATTATAGTCTCGCGAGGGTTTACATGAGATCTCCCACAAAACCTACACTAAAACTTCTAAAGCCATCAATCTTTTCCTCCTCCGAAGATTTCGATACCCTCCATCATCTCAGGGCATCTGGATTTTGGATTCCATGAATTGATAGCTTGCATCGAATGCGAACAAGCCCCTTTTCTCCAAGTAGCGCTGGCGACTTGGTGCTACAAAAACAAAACACAAACTTACTTTGTTAGTGCGGTTTAAGTTGGAAGATCAAACAACATGGATCACGTAAAATAAACCACAAAAATACTTACAAATTGTTGATGGACAAGTTAAAGTGGGAGCGTTGAAAAATTGGTTTTGGATAGCTAAATATGCAAGTATCGCATTTTCAATGACTATGTGCCTATCGTGCACTTGTTGAACACTTCTTGAGTTAGGATTCCCACACCTTGGCTAAAAGTGTTGTGGGAACCCTAGCCCAAAGGTTGGGAATCCACCATACTTAGGACTGCCTTCGAACTCCTAGTCTCGCATACCAAGCTTTGGTGATTGCCAAATCTTAGATTTAGAATCAAATGAAGCCATTTCTTGTGTGTAGAGAGCTATTGGGTGAGTTAGATGGAGTGTGTGATGATATGAGCTGGAGAGTATATGCAAATAGTTGTGTGTTGTTTGTGTGGAGATAAGTAGTGCATTTATAGGATAGTGCCCAAATTTGGCCGTTATAATTCTTAAGTACAAGTTTAATCAATGTGATTATGCTTGCCAAAATTTAATTTTGAATATCGGCATGGTCGTAAATTTGCTACAATGTTAGGTCGCAAACGGCCTGGAAATGGGGGTTCATTAGCATCTTGGCCAAAATACCACATGCATTTTATTGTTTTGCTTCCCTCAGACCTTACATGATTTTAGGCGTCAAGAATGGATTTTTCAATATATGGCCGGTGGTGGTCTATTTTCGTACACTTAGGCTACAAACACGCGGCTTGGTAGAATGGTATTACCTTGCCGGCCACTGGTAACTACACATTTTTTTGTTGTGGCCTCTGGGATGCGACATTTCACAACCTTGCCCACTCGTAACTCCCCATTTTGTTGACAGGTAGAAATCTGGCATTTCACAACCTTGTCACTGGACATCAAGACGGGGTAGCTTAAAAAGTATGCTAGGCAAATATATTGACACTTTATAAACAAACCATTCATTCATCCAACATTTTTGTCAAAATACGAAACATGTCCCATAAACCGTAAAAAACATTTGTCCACACTCATTAACTTAAACATTTGTCCACCACAACATAAAAATGAGCTAGGAAAGAATTCATTGGCTACGACCACGAAACACGACCACGACCCACGGCCCGTTTAGGAACACTACCTTCACCACCCACGACCCGTGCTTTACCTTCACTCACCACGACCCGGCCGCTACCTTCACCACCCGGGAGCACTACGAGTCCTCTTTTTATCACCTTTGTCTTGGCTTGTGCATCCCAATAGCTTTTCTTAGCCTTTACTTGAGCTTGAGATTCTTGAACAATAGATGGGCATCCTCATTGTCAACATTGCAAGCATAGTCAATGTGCTTGCTTTGCCTGAGTTCTCCTCTATCTTTCGCGCAACATAACACCCCGACAAAGGTCTTCACTCCGATCCTTCATATTCAATTAAACAATAAACAATTAATAGAATGATCTTGGTGAATGCAATCAATCTTAAAATAGTAAGAGTAAACTCTAAAAATACTTACAAATATCTTAAGCATTTTGTTGGGTCTTTCGATTCCATCTTCTTCTTACGAGCAGTTCTTCGGTAGTCATTGGCACTAACAGGCGTAGGACCCAGGCCCAACCCAAGTACCGCGCCATGTATTTCTCGGTAAGCTTCATGACCGGTGGTCACCGTCCCAAAGACTCACATCGATGTTACGGCCCCGTCTATTGTCCCAATGTTCTTGAGTTGGCGCTGATCGTAAGAGACGTTAATAGTTTTTGGGAGGTGGTGCGGTCATCCTGCTTCATCAGAAGAACGGTTCTTCATCGAATGAGGTTCTTCTTGTACGTAACCCATTGTCGCATTACACGATGTGGACTGTACATTGAAAAATCCCTTCCAAACACAAATCATCAAGGGTCCATAGTATAATGCAACAACTTCCATTTTCTCCTTGGGATTAAACCTTGATTTCCTATCCTCCGTACGGGATCAAATATCACCTCTTCTTCGACCCGAATCATGGCGGCTCGAGTTTCATAATATTTTTGCGGCATTTCCTTATCCCCGAGTACCCTTTAAAATCGTACCTTTGCGCTCTTGGCAAATGGGCCTAACACCGCATCCCTTTGACGTAAGAGTTGTCTTTGAAACAAAGAAGGAAAGCGTTCATATATCCAAACCTATGCAAAAGAAAAAGTTTAGTAACAACCCTTATCTTTCGAGATTTGCAAATATAAATATTTTAAACAATAAAAGTACTGGAAGAGACATGTGTTTCCGTTAACTTTTGCTTAGTGAGTGCCCTAGAGATTTTGTCAACTCATTGTTCAAGAGAAGCAACCACCGCATTACCCAAGAATACCCACGCATCTCATGTAAGGGATCCAATAGTTGCAAGTAACCGGCCTCGACTTGGTTTCCAGGCTGTCCGGAAGATACATCTGCCTGAGTGTATAGCAAATAAGCGGACGCATGAAAGCATTGATTCGCACCGGTGCACCATTCCTTCACTATCAAGATTTCCCGAGTCTTCCATAGTTTGTCCCTCAACTTCTTCACATTAAACTTCTTAATTAGTCGACCATCCTTCTTGTTAAGAACATCATCCGTCCGAACCCGACTCCAACCGAACAATTTCTTGCTTTCGATTCGTAAATCTTCTCGAAAGAAATGGCATTATCGAATCCCTGACTGCTTTTCCATCAACCTCGAGGCCTAGAATTTGTTGAGCATCATGGGAGTTATCGCCATCTCACCGAATGGGAATAGCAGTGTCCCGGTCTCTCCATAGAACCGCTCACCGGAATGCGAGAGATGGTAACTCTATCATGATTAATATTCGAACTCTCCACATGTTGTGCAACAACCCGAGTTCCTCACAATCCTTTCACCTCCTCACATTCCAAGTCAAGATTCCAAGTATGCATCACCGAACACGAAGCTTGGCGCCTCATGAGACGGATGGCATGCTTGTGATCCTAAATACCAAATAAAAAAACAAAATGAAAAGAAATATAAACACTTGACGCAAATTTAATTAAGATAGTTACACACTTCGAATAAATAACAAAGACGGATTAAGATTACTTACGATGGTATTATGGACCGTACATGCCCATGAGTGTTTGTATACAAAAAGAACATCTCCACCATCCGCCTGGGTCCCTTGGAGGCTCACCTTCTTTCGGTGCAACCATCAAGTGTTTGGGAGGCACGTGAGAATCGCCGGTTTAGTGATCACCTCTTCTTCGTTCGGTTGAAGTTGAAGCCGAAGCTTCGGTGGCTTGTGCAATAGCTAGAGTTTGTTCTCCTTCTCCATCTCCATCTCCCATCTCCTTCTTCTTCTTGTTCCTCTTCCTCTTGAACAATTTCATCTTCGATGATATTCTTACCTTTATCTCCATTACCATCATCATCATCACCATCATCATTACCTCCTCCACCTCAAGCATGTCTTGATCACCATCATCATCATCATCGTTGTTACACTCCTCCGTGGTGGATTGGTTTCATCAACATCATCATCATCACCTCTTCTACCGATGGAATTGATTGGTCTTCATCTAGAGTCTCGTCGAATCATTGGGTTCGGGATAGTGGTTCTAAGACCTTTGTCGTTCCTGCACAACATACACCCTCGATGTTTTGAAGACAATAGTTTATCACCAACACGAGGAGGGCTTGAAGGAGGACTAAGAGCTGCTTTGGAGCCGTTTCTTTTGCCATTCGCAATCCGAACAAGAATAATTCCGAAAATAACTTATTACAGTCGGGCAAAGTTAGATATATTCAACATATCCGGCGGAACAATAGCCGATAAGGTCGACCAAAGATGAGTGCCGGCCAACGCAACGCGGCATTGTATCATCAAAATAGCTCGGCGCAAAAAAAAAACAAGAAATTTCCCACTAAACCGGCTCGGGAAGGTCCATTTCCCACATCGCGGGTGACAAAACGCCGGCATGGTTTTATATAACTACCCTTCCGGTTTAAAAACTCTAGGCATCGAGAAACATTCACTTGTAAGTAAGCCGGAAGGGTAAAAACAAAAACTTGCCGCCGTTAAAAGATGCCAGAGATACGCCGGCAATGTATACGGTTGAATAACCCGCCGGCCCTGCTAGTAGCGATTCTGAACCATACTGTTAGGCAAGTTCTTCAACCTTATACCCTTCCTGGCCAAACCCTAACTATGAAATCCGGAAAGATGCGATAACCAAAACCTTGCCGGCGCCGTAACTACCAATTCACAAATTCCGATTTTTCTGACTCAATTTGACATGCAAACATGAAATTGAAGTACTAGAGTGAGTTTAAGTGTTCCTTACTTTCTTAAGCGCACCATTTCACGTGTTTCAAATGGGTTCAATTCCTTCTTCTTCAACCGTTTTTTCTCTTTCTTAGCAACCAAATTTGCAATTCCAGGGTTATACTCATTGGGTTTTCGATTAGATTGTTTCATACGAGTTGCCTCCTTCCGTGGTGGATCCATTGATGAAGATTAATCGGAGTTTTCGAATCGACGATTTTAACGAATTGATCGACGAGTTTGGTGGTGGTGGGGGTGGGATGGAGCCGTATAATATGGTTGTGGAGGAGAAGAAAAGAGAAAAGATGTAATGAAGAAAGAAACTCGATTTTGGTAGTAATTAGAGTTATAATGAGAAGGGTAATTTGTAACTTTACCCATTGACCTCCCCTTTGCCCTTAAAAAAGAGTCCCTATAAAATTGGGTATACCCCAATTAGTTTGAGTATACCCCAATCTCGCCAGGATATTTATTTGATAAAGAAACCTATTATAGGGGCTCCAAACATTTAGTTTTGAGGGCTCACAAGATGACAAAATCGGGTTATCAAATAGTAATCAACAAAACCCCATATCTAACTATTTTTTGTAATGACTAAAATACCCTCCATGAATTAAAAATTAAATTTATTATCTTTTGTTTCTCTTTTCATTCATAAATCATGATGAAAATGATCATCATATACAACAAACTAAATCTATTGTCTTCTCATTCTCTTTTCATTCATAAATCATGATGAAGATGATGATCATAAAAAAAAACCTATTATTTTTCTTTCTCTCTTCTTCTTCTCCGTCGTGATGAAGATGACGATCATAAACAAAACAACTAAGAAAACCCATCACTTATTTTTGCAAAACAAGTTTGACTTGTCTCACTTTGAGAAAATTCTACTTCCCAACCGTAGATAATTCGATCTGATTGGGAAAATTCATATTTCCCCGCAGAAGTAGAGGGCCTGAAAATTCATACTTCCCAACCGTAGACAGCTCTGGCTTCATTTTTCAAAACCCAATTCTCGATCGATTCCGCTTATCCATGATTGAAACAATTAAATAAGATGGGTTTGATTTTACCTATTGAAGTCATTGCGTGGATTAAATGGTGTTAATTGATAATGAATTATTTTGAGAATTGACGATTAATCAGAAGAAATAAGCGATGGAGGTGATGGGGAAGAAGAAAATGGAAGAATTAAAGGAGAGGAATAAAAACAAATTAGTTTAGGTTTTTCAATATTTAATATGTTAAGAGATATTTTATATTTTCTTATGAATTAGGTCCCTTATCTTCATTGTATGATATTTGAATCCTTAGAGCCCTCAAAACTCTTTTTCTGGGAGCCCCTATAATATGTTTCTTGATAAATATGAAAGACTCACCAAACAAGTTTTCATACTTTGATTTCTCTCTCCCCGAACAAATTTTTTTATACTTAACTGCCAGAATGAGACCATTCTCTTCATTGAAAGAGACAAGCCATAGTTGCATTGATAATAATACTCCATTTGAAGAATGAGATTACAGAATGGGATCAGTTACAAGACTGATCAGCAAATTTCCAATCATCACAAATATGTCAAACGGACAACTAGGGATAGTGGAACCACTCAACAACACAAATTACAAGACAAAATCCAAAGTAGAATCCTAACCATTCTATGATTTTCTAAGTAATAGAACTAATTTAAATGGCCTGATTTGGGTTGAAAGTGGCACAACCAAACCATATAACAAATCTACATCCGGAAAGAAGTTAGGGATACAAAAATCCAACCGTTTTTCCAAGGTTTTTTTTCTAAAACATGGTAAAACATATGACATATGGTAAGAAGGGATCCATAAATCCACCCATTTTTCTCTTGTTTTCTCAAAGTAATAGTATTAATATGATTAACGAGGATACATGAATCGGTGATAATAGGACGTAGTCGATCATCAGACGATTTGGCTCTTCATCCGAATTTGTACTGGATTTATTTTATTACTAATGTTTTCAGTAATTTTGAAGTTTTTGTTGGTATCTTTGGTGAACATGTTGTATCGGGGTGACTTTGGAAAACCTGAATTATTGTTGTTGATAATGAGACTATCACATCCCCACATTAAAAAAGAACATAGGCAAACCAAATTCCTACAACTAACCCTAAAACCAAGAAAAAAACATATCTATAAATATTAGATTGTTAATATAACCTAGAGCACCAGGATCAGATACAACTATAACAAGTCAAAATAAAACCCCATCACCACCATAAACAAGGGAAAAGAGAGGTGGAGCTGATCCAATATTGTTGGAGTTTCTTTGTCTTTTCATAGGTTAGAATCGAAAATGATTATGTGCTTTGCTTTCTTCCCTGCGAAAGATCACAGTCCATACTTGCATAATCATCCGTAGATTCATGGAGAAACAGCATAAAATCGCAACAGAAGCAGACCAACGATAACTAAAAACAATAAAATTTAACATCAGACAACAAATCAGGAGGAAAAAGAGCGAGTTACGGTGCTTGATCTGCTCAGATCAGCACCAAAGGGGCAGGGTCTGAGCAGAGAAAGAATTGGGCAGAGTAATTCTTCATTGGGAGAGGTTTTGGAGAGAGAAAGGTTTTAGATGTTTTGTATATTTTTTGAGAGGCTCTGAGTAGGTAAAATCTTCTTTAATCCGTCCTTTACCTCTTCAATCGTTTTTAGACTACTAGGTTTTTGTTTTAGTAGATTGTTATTTTAGCACTTGTTTTTCATATTTATACTAGTTATGTTAGTTTAGTTCTAGGGTTTACAATTTGGGAATCTTTCCGATAGAAATCAGTTTCATCTTGTTTTTCTGATCCTTGCTACTTAATGATGATTGTGGCTTGTGGACAGGTTCTTTATGAATGAACTTCTTCACTAGCAACAATAAATTTATCCAAATCAACAACAACAACAACGGAAACTACAAAAACGATTAAAAAAACATCAATAACGAATTCTACACTAAAAACTACGATGATTACTTACAAATCCGAGACTCTGACACCGATTATGACCGATCCAGGCATATTGTTGCCAATTCACAGCTATTCAAATGACTTCAGTTGCTTTTGTTACTTTTTTTACCACTAAACCCTTGAGAAATGATTGGACCATTTTATGAATCTAGTACTACAATAAGTTTACATATTCAGTTTAGATTTATTTGGAACATTCCAAACAATGTCATTTGAATTTCTTTCTACTTAAAGGGTCTCTGTAATAGTTTTAATGATTCAATTTGACCTTTTCGGATCTGTAAAGTAACTCAAGCTTAGATGTGTGTCTCTTAACTTTTGATGTTTAATTCTCTGGTCAGTAATGTAACAAGTTCGATTTTGTATCGGCTTAATCCATGTAACTTAAAATTTTCTTTTTAGAAGGAAAAAAACTTATTTAATTATTTTATGCACTTTTTCATGTGCACATAACGAGGGATGCGATGTAAGCCGTCAAGGTAAATGACAATATTTGTGAAGCTTGCAAATGGATCCAGTTGCATTCTCACTCCAAAACTTGTGAAATCCAAAAGTTGAATATTTAGTATTTCATGGGGAAGATTAGATTTCAAAGGGAACATTATGTGGTGTGTTGTTCATGGTAAAAAGAACATATCACTGATATACATGCCAAAAAGGGGGTCAGACTTGAAGATTCATGAATATCATTTGGAGATTTTAATGGAACTCTTAGTCATCTTCTCCCATGTTCCAAAGTGGCTCACAGGGTATGGGATTTACTCACGCCTTCTAACTGAGGATGGTGTTTTCCTAACTCCATTTTTGATCTGGCTCAATGTTGGTATTTCAATAGCTTCTCATGTCTTGGTATGCATGTTTGGAACTTTATTCCTACATGGAGCCGTAACAACAACCATTGAGAACTATTCTCTCTCAAATAATCCTGGAGCTATAGCTACTCATCAAATGGATGTGTTTCCCATGCCCAAAAAAATAACTTATAGAATAGATAGTATTTAAAGGATTTTTTCTGGATAAGGATAACAATGGAAGGAAATGATACCCCAAATCTTGGAATATAGTTGTTATTCCCATGCATGAAGGTGGTCTTAATATCAGGAGATCTGATGAGTTTAATAAGGCTCTATTGTGTAAACTGGATTGAAGATTAGTTACAGAGCATGATGCTCTGTGGGTTCAAAATATGGCCCATAAATACGTTCTTGATTTTAATCCTCTGTATGACACTCTAAGTAATAATGGATCCTGGATTTGGAGAGGTATCTGTCAAGACTTAATTAGAGATTGTCAAGAAACAATATTATTGGGAAATAGCTAATGGAAAAGATATTAATATCTGGAAAGATGTCTGGGTTCCTAGTCTAGGTGAGCATGTGCCTAGTGATATGGCTTCTAGTAACATTACTTAAGTTTCTCAGCTTATTGATTATGATACCAAAAACTGGAATCATAATATGTTGCATGCTTTGTTTCCTAAAGATATTGTTGAGCAGATTTTGAAGTTAAGAATATTTATGATAGGTAAGGATCAAATTAGATGGTTAGGAACTAGAAATGGTTATTTTATAGTGAAATCCGCATACCATATATTCTATTGCAGGACACTCTAAGGATTCAGAATACCAATATTCCAAGCTTTTGTTGGAAGAAATTAGGGATAGTTCAACTTCCTCCTAAAATCCTTCATGGTATATGGAGAATTATGCACAACTGTGTAGAAACTAGAGATAAATTACACAAGGTAGTTAGTAATATTAACCCTATATACCCCCTGTGTAATTCTACTGATGAAACCTGTCAGCATCTGTTTATTTATTGTCTTTTCTCTAAAAGATTATGGTTTTCTATTGATCATACTTTAATCAGTATAAATACAAATATTACTTTTTGTGAATGGTTAACTACCTAATGCTAATAATTTCTGGGTTCAATTAATGCAGATAAAAGTCAGATATATTTGTTGTGTTCTTTGGTAGATATGGAAACAAAGATGTGCTGCTGTATTTGACAACAAGCAACTCAATCCTTCTGGTTTTATTAGTTTTGCAAGGGAATTCATTTGTGATTGTGAAAAGCAATTTCTCCAGTCGCAGTGTCTAGACGAGTAAATAGAAATATTAGCTGGAAACCTCCCTTTGGAAATTATTTTAAATTATCTCAGAAAATGAACCTATTGCGATTTGGACTAATATTGCGTTACGATACGGGGTTCATTCCAGAAGCAAAGGTGGGAATGCAAAAGTAGTAGACGAGGAACATGTCAAGTAGTGGTCGCTTTAGAAAGCTATGAAGTGGGCTAAGGAAAAGAGATCCAATTTCTGGAAATTGAAGGAGATTGTATCAATGTGGTGAATGCTATTAATGGAAGTGTAGGATCCATATTTTGTGAAGAGATGAGGGTACCCAAATATACCACAATCTTAAACTTTTCCACCTATAAGTCCTCTTACCGAAAGTGATTGTCTATGAACTGAGTCGAGACAATACAACGAATCGGTATTCACACTTTGTGTGATCGTCTATGGATACGATATCGAGACAATACAACAATCAAAGTGTGATTACTTGATAATAGGTTCCGACTTAACCAAACTCTATAGGATCACTATCAAGTAATACAGAGTTAACGTTTGTGTAATTTACTTTAAATCATAATAACAAAAATTATGATTGGCAAGATTTTTTTAACGAGGAAACATGCCAAATGCGAAAAAACCACCTGACCTAGTCCAAAATTGAATACTCTCGAGTGTCTGCTATAAAATCTAACCAACTTCGTATAGTTAAGACCAAGAAACTAAACCTATAGTTCACCTTTTCTTTAGTATCCTAGCAACTCCGAAATTCAATAAGTGCACGACTTTGAACAATTCCTTTGGTTCGTACTCCAAACAGTAAAGGAACAACAAATCTGTTCTGTAACAACTCTATTCAATCTTAGTGATATGAGTTTGACAAAGGCTCTTCTTTAATCCTATAAACTCCTTTGTCGGGTTTATATCAATATATCCAACAACTACCAAAGTAGCCAGTTTAGATTTTGAAATCAAAAATAAGATCTATCAAGATACTATATAATGATGCCGATCTATGCAACTAATCAATCAAATCTATCAAAGATAAACTGATTATAATTGGATCCCAGCAGATCAAGTTTTGTGCACGCCAAAGATTATGAACCCAAATAAGAAATCTTCTTTGTCTTCAAATCTTCTTAAATCTTCAATAAACACCTTGCACACCACAACTTGAATCTCTTGTGATCAATCACGCATGAACTGAGTCTTAACAATGGATTATCACAAGACGTCTTTAGATCTACAAACAGTTCTAATGATCCCGTCGACACTTCGATCTAGTTTGAGTGAATCTTATATCAGAAGAGAAGATTCTCAAGAATAAACAAACTAGGTGCAATCAAAGTTCAACAACCGTTAGTCAATCAAATCAAATCGTAAACTAATAATACTGCAATTATCCAGTTTCCCACCAACGGTACTCGTATAGCTTCTTGATCCCACAGAAGTCTTTAAACGAGCAGTCGTAAGAGATTTCGCCTAATTAGGGTACTTTCCTCTCAGAATAGATGGCTTCACCCATTAACAACACAACAAGGTAGTTTTCTGGCTCTTAGGATAGTTTGCTCGAAATGCAAACTTGGGTATTTATAGACCAAGGAAGTTTGGACACCAAGGAATTTCCAAAAACTGAAATATTCTTAAGATAAGCAATATATTTCCAAATCGGTTTTCATAATTCCTGAAATGCTCTGTCCAATATTAACCGAAATCTCACTAGAAAATCTCCAATTAGTAAATACACATTACCAATTTTTATTTTCCAAAGATATGCATTTTAATTGTTGGTAATTAAAAACATATAAAATTAACAACCTTAATTAAAAGATTCTCAACTTATTTAATTCAGGGATCTCCTTTAGTTATTAAAAATATCTTTGAACAATAAAAGATAAGGATTCTGGAACATGTTCAAAGTATGTCGACATCTTATTTTTGTAAATCCTTTTTCATATTTACAATCTTGGAACCGATTATACCACACTTCCAAAAAAGTTAGAACCGGTTCATCTAATTTCCAAGAACTATGTGATTGATCAATGGTCATTGTCGTAAACAAAAAATAAATACACTTTCTTCTTACTCAAAATATATAATGAAGCAAGAGGCAAGAAAGGATGGATTCCCATGTAATTACGGAAATCCCGCATACCTTACTCGATTTTGTAATTAATCTAAATTGAAAGATATGAGATCAAAATATTTATTAATTGATTCCATGAAATGTTTACCATGATACAATAGAATTACACTTGGAAATTAAAGCTCTTAAACTTTCTCTAATGACTTGCTTCACAATTCAAAAGATCTCTCCTTCTGGTGATTCAACTGGGCCCTTTATATAGGGTAATATAGTGATGACAGCCTAAGCTATCCTTTATTTTTAGGAATGTTTAGTGAAGTGTCGCAAATCGTAAATATTTATTCTCGCGACATTCTTACCCCTCGCCAGGTTTCATGTCTTCCGATTGTTTTTTGTTTGCGAATTTATTCATTCGTCGTTTTTATTTTAGCTGTCTCTTGTTGCCCTGTGACAAATGGTTATAATCCATGAGCCTTGTCACGTTGCGATATTATGATCTACATCTTGCCTCTTTTTCCTTGAATATTGTGAAGAGTGATCTTTAAAGAAAAATCTGTTAGTAGTAATCTTTGATCTTTGTTGATGAAGGAGCAGGCGGAAGAATCTTTGGACTTGAAAAGTATGTACTTGCCTCTATTCTTTTAGCGGGGTTCAAGTTTCCTTGCGGTATATATATGAAGTTCCCTTCTCTTTGTCTCTTCTTACATCTCCCTGAGGAGAGAATGTCATGAGAATCAATATTTTGATTTGGCGACTACTTATCTTTATCTTTTCGACTCTGTGCTATTACCAGATTTTGACTATTAAAGTCTTTTCTTGACCGTCTCTTTCAAGAGTTTATTCTCAATAGTTCGTGTCTCTTCTGCGCATTAAATGTCCTCGTTTTCTCAAGAATCTTTTTTGATTTTTACGCCATATAGTTTTCTTTTCCTCCTCTTTTCTTCCTTTAGTTTCTCCTGCAACTCTTCTTGACTCTCTCCTTAGCAATTTGCGCTCACTCTTTCTGTAAATCTTTTTTCATCCCCTTCCAGCTTGATTCTAATCTCCAATCTCCATTCATTCCCATCACGATAATGGCTTTCATTAGTCATTACATACAAATCTTCTTTTGATGAAGTTCAACGATTGTTGAAAGGGTTTTACTCATCAACCATTCAGATCAGAATCTTCCTCTATTCTTTAAAGTTGTTTTACGATCATCAATGTGATGATCAAAAAGATTATGGTCTGCTTCAGAGTCGACTTCTCATGGACTTCATCCCTTTATATAATCACGAGATGACTCTGTTTTGTGAAATCTTGGCCCATGAAAAATTCTCTCTAGGATGTTTATCAATTAAGTGGGTTTGCATTAGCCTAATGTGAGTTCGCGAATCGTGGCAAGCAAAGGATCTTATACCTAATCTGACATTAGACATCCAGTTTCATGGAGACTTGGAAATAGGCTATTTGAGAAGTACAACTTTTTATGAGAACTTTTTGAAAATTATTCGGTGATAAAGATGAGGAATCACGAAATCTCGTTGGGGTATTACTTTGAAAAAGAAGGATAATGTCTGAGGATAAATTACTCGTACGAGAGATGTTATTGGCACAGGAACATGATACCTTCTCTTACTCAAAGATGAGAAGTGGTGGGTTGTACCCTTGATTTTAAATGGCCCTTACATGTGGGCTATATTCTTCTAGAATCTCGCGAGGATATCATCAGCAGGGAATTTCAATGCTTTGATAAGGCAAAGAAGTATATTTCCACTTCAAATCTTGCCTTTACAACTTTTATATTTGTTGAGTTTGTGAAATTTTTCAGATCGCTAAATTGAGAAGAAGCTACAAGGATAATCCGTTGGAGAGTACTCTGACGATACTTCGATCGCTTACGGATGAAGTAAGAAATATTTCCTTTGTTATTTGAAACAATATTGTTGCCTCTGTTTCTTATCTTTAACCGTATGCGAAGGTTGGAGTTGAAGAAGCTGTAGCCGCGAAGATTAAAAGTAAGGGTAAAACCGTCGTTCGCAAAGGTAAATCTTCTGCTCCATTAACTAAGAAGCGAAAGACTCAATCTTCTTCTCGCCTTAGCTCAAGCTCCGAATCTTCTGACGAGGATAACCATGATTCGAATCCCTCTCTCACTAAAGAGATTCCGTTGGCCGGTTCTCCTATGGATCAGTTATCTAGCATCTTCTCAGATTCTTTCCAAGGAATGGGAGATGCTCCCCTAGCTTCCCTTTGCGGGACTCTCGCAAATGTGTGTAATCTTTGCTTTACTAGAGGGCAATAATTCTTTCAATGGAGCCTCTAGAATTGTGTCTCCTGACTTCTTGAACGCACTTGGGTCTTTGGTATGCATGCAGTCATATTTCCCTGTTAATTTTAAATTTTTAAATATATATGTATTAACGGTTTTTCTATCTTCTTTCATAGGTTGGAAAAACTTCTTTTGTAGTTGCCTCAGATCTCGAGAGAAGACGCAACAATCTTGAAAAGAGAAATTTACAATTGAACAAGAAGACCCAAGAGCTGGAAGCTGAAGCCGCGTCATCTCGCGATAGGATTCAAAAATTAGAAGCCGATCTGGACTCCCAAAAGGATAGAGTATCTACTCTTCAGAATTCAAATCAGCAACTTTATGGTATAGTAATTTTCAATTCTCAAATCCTTGTCACGTTATCTTTTATTTTTCTTTGTCTGACTATTATTCTCGCAGACGTATATAATCTCTCCGAAGAATCCATTCTTCTCCATTCATTTCCCGAGCCTATGAATGATGATGTCCTTCTTACTCACCTCAATCAATCTCTAAGTAGTTTCTCAAATAAAACTAACCTCCTTTCATTAAAGGATCTTCAATCCAAATATCATCTCTTAGAGATCGAACACAGATCTAGTTTAAATTTAACTAATCGCTTTAAACGAATGTACCTTGATTCCGAGAAGAAAATCAAAACTTTAAGGAAGAAAATTAGTGATCTCATAGATGAGAATGATCGCATTACTAACGAGAGGTGCACGAGCGTTAGCAGAATTCCACAAATCTCTTCTTGGTGTGCAAGTTGAACGAGATGAACTCCTTCATCGAATACCATACTTAAGCGATGAGAAGAGCAAGTTCGTTCTCTTCTTGTTATTAATAGTGATGATGAATTCGCCGGGCTGCGAAAGTTTTAGATAATGCCAGGAATAACCTAGGTGTTGATGTTAGCCTTCATGCCGAGCATACTTCCTTGATTAAAGATATGATATCCGATAGAGAAGGTTACTTATTATACCTTCATCGCTTCTTACTTCGTAGTATTGCTCGTAAATTATTAACTTGTTGTTACTTATTTGTAGAATCCGAGAAGAGACTTCAAGTTAGAATTAGAGAGCTTGAATCGAAAAAGAACAACTCGCGAGAATTTTCCAGCGAGAATTGAAGAACTTGAAGCCGAAAAGAACATTTCACAAAGAGTCTCTCCCTTCGCGAGAATAAATATTTCAAGTTGAAGAAACAATTTCGACGACAGATGGCGAATTTTAATAATGATGCCGTTCGTTTTGCAATGGAGCCATGGAGTATGTTTGTAAGGACCACAATATCCCTCTCGCATTCATATCCCGGCTTTACGAAAAGGTTCTCGAGAATCGCCTGTCTCGAGACGTTTCGATAGTGAGGCTAGCGAAGAAGAAAATTCGGCGATGAGAATAATAGGATCTGAAGAATCGGATGAAGGAGAAGAATCACCAAAGAGATAATTCCTTTTGTTTTCTTTCATTGTCTCGTAATATCCGTACATTTACGTATCTCTTTATTATAGTGTACTTCTTGGATTGTCCCCCTCTGAATTCCGTCTTCACTCCCCTTTTTTGGCCAGTTCTTCTTTTAGCAATATAATTGACTAATATTGATGTATAACTGTCAGAAGATGAATATGATATCTTTTCCATTCCTTACTTACCTCTGTTATTTATCTTGAGATGAAAGATTTTGCTAGTTGTCATCATGTATTTGCCTCTTGTTATTGAAATGTCAATTCCTGAAAGCCAGAATTAGCAGGTATCTTCCTCATTAAAAATCCTCTGCCATCCTGCAGCCTTACCATTTCGGTAGTCTTTGTTTTATCTCTTCTTGTTAAAAACAAAGGTCGCGGCCGCCTTTACATTTTCATGCAAATGGCCCATTGACTTTGCCTTATCATTTTGTGTGGTCTTCCAAGTCAGACCTCCCTTTAATTAGAGGTCTTCCCACTAATTTTTCATCGCGACAAAATGTGAGACGTCTTTAAGCATGTAAAGACCCATTGATCTTGCCTTTATCATTTTCCAAGTATTGGTCATAGGATGTTTTAATTAGGCAATACGACAGTTGCAGATATCTCAGGAACATAAAGCCCCATGACATTATTGCCAAGCATTTAAATTCCAGATCTGGCCGTACTACTTGTCGTGTAAAGACCCGTTGATCTGCCTTTACCCTCAACGTTAGTATTATTACCTATCCGCAGATCATTGCACAAATATGACAAGCCTAAATTCTCTTGCGAAACATAGCCTTATGACATTTGCTCTTGTTTTGACACTCCCCACCAATGGAGAGCGTGTCTTTATCATCTCCTGCTGTTGCCCTTCAAGGAGGCGAAACATCGGCCATACAAGACTAGCTCCTCCCATCCTGGTCTTAACAACAACTGTTGTTTCGCAGCCTCTTATCCCTTATACCTATAGGGTTTATGGTTACGAGACCGCACCACTATGGAGTTTTCTTGACGAGTGCAACATATGCCAAGACTTGCCAAGAATGGCAGTGAAATTCATCCATCCCGGGCACTACAGCTCAACCGTGTGCCTCGGCGCCTTGAGCATACACTCCACTCCTTGGAAGAGACACCGCCCAACCAGTATAACCTTATATATAGTTGGGAATCCAAGGTACCTCTCTCCTGATAGGCTCACATGGGCCCAAATTTTCATGACTCAAGCCAGGAGCGGTAACCTTCCCGAGCCATGCCGAGAGATACCCCCCTTATGACGCACTTTAGGTCTTACATTTGCCTCTTCTTACGAAATGTTATTCGCGAACTGGCGACGCATACGCAAGGTTCGCCCCATTCTTTTACTCATTCATATTTGTTAAATCATTCAATCATTCATGTTTCATTATTTGGCTGATATTTGTTTTGAAGTATATCGCATAGTTCTCGTTTCATTTGTTGTATTTCAGCGAGAATAAATATTTACGAGTTTGCGACACTTCATAAACATTCCCGAAAATAAAGGATAGCTTAGTATGCGTCCCCCACAGAGGACTAGGTTGTCAAATTGTTTGGTTTCTATAAATAACACCCCGGTTTTCTTGGTTTTTATATAATAAACTAAATAAAAGCAAACAATAAAGGTAAACAAATCAAATCAAGGATGAGAAGTATTGGTCATGGATTTCGTCTTCAATCACAAACATGTTTTCAATACAATAACTAGAATTGATATTTTAATCTCAAACTTTTATCAAAGGCCCTAGAATACCTTGATCGCAAGAATATCCCGCTAATCTCCTCTTGTCATCAACAAACACATTAAAAGATGCGAATATGAATTCTATCTAAAAGAACAACCTAACGTGTAAAAGCACTAATCAAGTTTAATTCCCTAGATGCATTAGGTTCTATGAAATCAGGCCAATCAAAGCAATCGAACGTGTAAAAGCACTAATCCGATTTAACAAAGGTTATGGTTCACATAAGATCATAAGAATATATCACTACAAACTATAATCTTATGTATGCTACTTGCAATCAAGAATTATCACTTTTGCGTATAATAACCCTAATCTAGCAATAAAGATGAAAGCAAACTCAATCGATTCGCGACTACACTAAACAAGCATTCAAATCATGTAACAATATTAATAGTAAATCATAATCGATAATATGGAGACAAAACTAATTTATCATATTAAAACCCATATTTGGAAATCCAACTTATTCCATAACCAATAGAAAAATTAAGAACTCCATAACAAGAAGGAAGAGAAAACCTATCATGTTTCTAAACCTAGAAAACAAAGTAGAGGCAAAGATAATATCCTAGATGATAATCCCTCATAATAGAGTGGGAGACCCTTTTATATGCTTGCCTTATATTTCTCCTCTTCCAAAACTAGGTCACCACTTTCGATTATCCGGCTCCAACCCATCTCCAAAATCAATGGCTCACACAACCCATAAGTGAAACCCGAAAGAGTCCGGTCCAAGTCCGTTAGAGCAAGCTACTTTGGATCGTGAGTCAACTCGGCTAACTCGGAACGGCGAGTTCGGACCGATTCTGGCTTTCCAGGCCATATTTCACCATTTTCTAGTCTTTCTCTGCACATTCCTAGCATACATCTATAGCATTCACTTCATTCATTCCACACATCCACTCAAGCCATAATGTCACTCTTGGCAAACATTATTCATTGCAACCATCTCAGAGCCACTTCATTTGTTCTGCATCGGCCCACATCTCAATTTCACCTACTCAAATGCCCGAAACCCATAAATCCCTCGATCTAATTTCTCCATTACGGCACCATCTTCTTCGTTCTTCTCCATCAAAATTTACTGCAACAACTTTCATGAATCAAGGCGCTCCATTCTAGCTTTCTGTTCTTGTATTTAAACCACTAGCGACTTTCTCCCCTCGGGACCAACTCCACTTCCTTTGCTTCTCTTAATGGCTTTCCTTCGGCTCCTCCATCCTTGAGCTAAACCTCATTTGTTGTCTCAACCATCACACAATCTCAAGCACAAAGCAAGCACCCATTGCAATCACACCTTCGCGATACCAAATCAACCCATCACCATTGATTCTGCTCTTTTGTAATCACAGGCTCAACCTGCGGTGCCACCATATCTTAACTTGAGATTCAACATTAGTTCCTCCATTTCAAACCGTAACCGCGAACAACCACCGGCTCCAACCTGCAATATCAAATTCACACAACTTGCAATGCAACACCTTCATACTACACCTGCAACCACAACTTGAACGGCTCAATCTCATACGGCTCCATATCCTGCAATTGCTCCTTGCACGATTACAACTCAACACTAAGACCAACGCATAACCACCAATCTCTGACCTCGCTCCAATCTTTGCCCGAAACCATCCAAGACTTCAAACCCATCATTAATCACCACCAGATTCTATCAAATTCAACCAGCGAGACCACCACAGTTTCAAATCGATTTAAAACCCATATAATTTCCTTGAGTTTTGCCTTTGCGCAACACCAACTGCAGTTCTTTGTAACTCTCATTTGTTGGTGCAATTCAAACAAACCATCTATCCTGCACCGACTCGGTTGTCTGAGCATCCATTCTCGCACCGGCAATTCCACGAACCTTTGCCATTCAAGTCCATTAAACTCCTAGCCTACAATGTCTTGTAGCAATCTCGAGCCATTACCACTACATCTACATTTGTTCATTGCACTAACACTGACATTTGAACCTATTTTCCTCCATTCTTTGGTTCTCCAACATCAAACTCGTGCCAGAACCCCATGAAACTCACAAAGACACGACGAGAACTTCACCATTGAACATCATCAATACCCACGCCTTGAGGCCATTATCCAGGCTGCAACTTTACCCATTCTTTTCACCGTCATTCAACCACAAGACCCCTATCGGCTCAAACTCAATCCATTCTACACACTCCCATCCCCCCATCTCAAACAATTCCATTAGCAACAGAACCACCTTCAACTCATCCTGACCTATCTTGAATCGCGAGCTCGGAAAGGGGAAAGGGAGAACCCTAATTTCAGTTTCATAGTAACCACCAGAAAAACCCATGAACATCAACGTATCCATTAATTCCTTTTCAATCTCAAGAACTTTCACAAATCGAACCCATTCTTCCTCAGACCACCAATTGAAGAACCACATACCTTCTCAGCAATCTCAATTCGAATCCATCTTATAATTTAGTTAAATCCTAACTCATAACAGATCCACCCTAAAACCCATTTTCGAACTCAAACAATCGAATCCAACTCTCTTCATCAATCTCTCCACCGGAAACAACTCAGATCCCCTTTATTCTCTCGATTCTAATTCATTTTCAAACCCTTACACGGACACAAATACTCTCCGTTCAACACAAGTAGTCTGCTTTGCAACATCCAATTGATTAACCCATCCTTTCTTTTAGTTCTCGAGCTCGAAATCATCTTCTCAAACTCAACCAAATTCTTTGAAGATTTCATCCCATTTGCAAACAGTAGAGGAAGAATGAGAAATGTTGTGCGAAACAACAGATTAAACCTAACCAAGTCTAATAGTATGGAGCAGCTATTAACACCATGGGTGCTTTTAGCAATTCTTACTAAACTCCAACAGGTTGTCCCTTATCCTTGACTGAGCTCCGGGTATCACTTGCCTGTAAAATGACCAATTTGCCTTTCTTACTCAAAATGCATGATTTCTCTTCTTTTTGCTCCACATGACTCCATAATATCTGCAAAATGCAAAACAAGCATAATATACATAATTCACAATAAAAATAGCAAAGAAAGTATAACCAATTGATAATCAATCAAGGTGTTTACAACACCTATCAATCAAATATCAATACACTAATCATGGGTTCACGGTTCTACCAAACACAAGGATCGGTTCTACCTTAATATGGTTCTGAGACCGGTTACATCGATTTACGGATCGGTTACGTCAATTACCAGGATCAGTAGGATCAGAATATCGCAACTACAATACTTGAGATTAATAAATGACGACATTGCGAGGGAGTCATAGGAAAGTAAAATAAATGACGCAATGAATGACGACATCCAAACATAAGGAAGATATGAAAATATGGCGAAGATTAAGAGTGTCGCGAGATTGTATACATTATATACTTGCGATATTTCGCAAGCCATTCCCGAAAATAAAGGACGACTTTAGTTGTCATCCATTTATACTACCCTATATAAAGGGTTGAGTAAGTCTCGTTGAAGGGGGAGTTCTTTTTGAATTGTTAAGCAAGTCATTAGGAGAGAGAAAGTTTTAGAGTGATTGTAATTCTATAACTCATTTCTATTTCATATTGTAAAGATTCAAGTATTCAATCAATAAGAATCATAATCATTCATCTTAAAATGACTTAATTGTGTTTATTCTAGTGAGGGGTGTAGTGTAGGATTTCCTGCAACTACATAATAGCGCTAGAAATAGGGAGTGATTGAAGATAATAGATTGGATATTGTCACTAAAACGGTAAAAATCAAGAGTATGATGGATAAATTGAAGAAAATTAGAATCAGGGAGGTTAATGAAGAATTGGAATGTAATATGATTTCAAAATCAATGGTTAATAAATTTCATGAAAGTATCAAAGGAGAATACATAAAAGAGATTTTGAAGGAAAGAAAATTATAACAAACAGAGAAGATGTTACCCTTGAAAGAATGGGAAAAACAGAGAATTATATTCACAGCAACGGAGATGTCAGGAGAGAATTTAAATCACACATCTCCACTAGTGATTACAGTAAGTGCCAGCAAAGAAGAAGGAAAATTAACAAAAACAATGGAAGAATGGGCAATAAGTAGAACTTTAGTGGATACAGGGAGTTCGGTGAATATAATGTTTTATCATGCATATAAAAAATTGGGGTACAAAGATGAAGAAATGACTTCCGCAACATGTCATGTCTATGGTTTCGACAAATCAAGAACAAAACTTAAAGGGGAAATAAAAATACGAATTTTGTTGGGAGAAATTGAAACAAATGTGACGTTATGTGTAGTAGATATGGAATCACCATATAACATGTTGTTGGGAAGGCCATGGATACACGCAATAAAAGCCGTAGCATCAACATTTCATCAATGTGTCAGATTCCCTATGCCGAGTGGAATTGGCGAAATCAGAGGAGATATCGATGAAGGAAGAATGTATCATCAAATCGAAGTAAAACATTATGAAGAACAAGTGAAGAGGCGAAAAGATCGCAAGAAGATGGCAAAAGCAGCAAAAAAGGAAGAAGAGTTTAGAACATACATGGTAAGAGCGGAAGAAGGAAAAGGAATATGTGGTGAAGAAAGTGATCTCGCAAAGGAAATAAGAAGACCGACGCCCATGGGAGAACCGAAGGCTAGCTACATCGCGGCAGAACCAACAAAGGAAGTGAATATTGGAACTGAAGAAGAACCCAAGATGTTAAAAATTGGGACTAAAATGGAGACAGATGAAGAAAGAAAAACCGTTAATTTGTTGCGAGATTATAAAGATATCTTCGCATGGGATATGGATGAAATGCCTGGAATAAATTCATCCGTAGCATGTCATAAATTAGAGATTGATAAAAATGCCAGACCATTCAAACAAAGAATTAGAAAAATCGCAACAAAGATATCATCCTCAAATAGAAGAAGAGTTGCGAAGATGCTTGATGCTGGCATTATTAGACAAGCAAAGTACCCGAATGGATAGCGAATATGGTCGTAGTTCCAAAGAAGAAGAAAAGGAATAAGAATTTGCATAGATTTCACCGATCTAAACAAAGCTTGTCCAAAAGATAGTTTTCCCTTGCCGAAAATTCCGCAGATAGTTGAAAAAAATGAAAGGATATCCTCTCTTGATGGATATAAGGGATACAATCAAATTCCTCTCGCTGAAGAAGACCAAGAACATACCGCCTTTTTCGCTCCAAGAGATATATTACACAAAAATGCCATTCGTCATTTTAAACGTATCAAAGGATGGTGGAGAAAGTGTTCTGGATACATAAAACACTAGAGGTATATGTAGTTGCGGAAATCCCACAATACACCCCTCAATAGAATTTACTTAACTAATCCATTTGAAGATGAATAACTATCAATTTTATTGATCATTTTCTTGAAATGTTTACAAAGGAAGATAGTACACTAAAGAAATTATAATCACTCTAGATTTTCTCTCTCCTAATGACTTGCTTAACAATTCAAAAGAACTCTCCCACAACAGATGACTCAACCCTTTATATAGGGTAGTATACGATGGATGACAAACTAAAGCTATCCTTTATTTTTCGGGAATAACTTGCGAAGTGTCGCAAATGTATAAGTGTTCGTCCTCGCGACACTCTTAACCTTCGTTGAATGTTCATATCTTCCTCGTGTTACGTTTATCGTCATCCATTGCGTCATTTATTTTACTTCCCGCGACTCCTTCGTGATGTTGTATTTATTAATCTCGCGAAGTATTGATGTCGCGATATTCCGATCCTACATCTTGCCTCTTCTCATGTCTTTTCGCGAAGGAGAAAATGTCATGAGAATTTATATTTTAAAATGCCGTAATTGCTCATCTTTATCTCGCGATTGTTCACTTTTATCCGTTTTATTCATGTACGGAATTTATTACGAATGTTTCTTCTTCCACTCTTTTCTTGACACGTCTCTTTCAACCGCTTATTCTTGACCATTCATGTCCCATCTCGCATTAAATGCATTTGTTTTCTCGAGGATTCTCTTCTCTATATATAGTTTTCTTACCCTTCTCTTTTTCTCTTTTATTTTCCCTCTCGCAACTTTCCTTCAACTTTCTTCCTCCGCAATTTGCGCTTCTCTTTGTAATCCTCCCCTTCAATTCTCTCGATCTTCAATTCTCCATTCATTCCCATACTATATTAATGGCTTCACTTGGTTGTACATATAAACCCCTTTTTGAAGAAACTCAAAAGAATTTGCAGGAGAAGGGTTTCACTTTATCAACCATTCATGATCAAGGATCTTCATCTATTCTCTCTAAAGTTGTTTTCGATCATCGGTGTGATGATCGAGAAAATCATAGTCTCGCTAGTCAACTCCTCGCAGCCTCCCCATTCCTCTATACAATCCCGAGATACCATTATTCTATGAAATTCTTGCTCATGAGAAATTCTCGCGAGCTATTTATCAATTAGCGGCGATTGCATCCGTCGATGCTTGAATTCGCCAACCGTGGCGCCGGTAAAGGATCTTTATATCCCGATGATGTCAAGGATCCTAGATTAGCAAACTTAGAAATAGTCGCCGAAGTATCCGTGGAAAACTTTTTTTGAAAATTATAAAGTAATAAATATGAGAAATGATAAATCTCGTTGGGGTGCTTCGATTGAAAAGAAAAGATAATATTTCCGATGAAAAGCTACTTATGCAAGATATTGATTGGCACTTTCGGGCAACAATAGTACTCCTCGTCATTCCAAAGATGAAAAATGGTGGGTTGTTCCTTTATTTTTGAATGGACCCTATATCGCAGGTTCACACGTACTCCCTGCAGTTTTCGCAGACTATCATCCTTGGGAATTTAAGTGGCCCGAGAAGGCAAAAGAGGTATATTTCCTTTTTCGGTTTTGCTCTTGCGATATTCCCGATGACAAGCATTTATTGAATTTGCAAAGTTTACGAAGTTGACAAACCGAGGAAAAGTTATGAAAGAAACCCAAAGCGAGTACTCGGCGATACTCGATCGATCACGGATGAAGTAAGAAATATTTTCTTTTGTTATTTTTAACAATATTGTTGCCTCTATTTCTTATCTTCATTCGTGTGCGAAGGTTATTGAAGAAACAGACATCCCCGAATCTGCGAAGGTTAAGGGCAAGAATAAAATCACTCTTCGCAAGGACAAGTCTTCTGCTCCATTTTCTAAAAAACGGAAAACCCATCCCTCTTCTTATTCTAATTCTCAAGCCAGCGAGAGCTCTGATGAGGATGAAAATGAGGTTGGTACTTCCTCTGCAAAGGAGAATCACTCGACTATTTCTGCTATGGCGCAATTGTTTAGTGTCTTCTCCGATTCTATGCAAGGATTAGGAGATGATCATTTAACTGCTACTTGCTAAGCTCTCGCTAAAATTTGCGATGCCCTGCTGTTAGAGGATAATGAATCTTTTCGCGGAGTTTCTCGGACATTGACCTCCCAGTCACTTAAATGCTCTCACTGCTTTGGTATGTTCATATTCCTTTGCTTCTCTGTAATTTCGATTATAAGCTTTATCTTAACAATTTCTTTATTTTCCTTTATAGTCTGGGAGAGCTTCCTTTGTTGTTGCCTCGGATCTCGAGAAAAGACGCGACAACCTTGAAAAGAAAAATCTCCAACTCAAAAAGAAGATCCAAGAACTAGAAGTTGCAATGTCAAGAAAGATGAAAGAATTCAACGGTTGGAAGTTGAGTCTTATTCTCGGAAGACTAAAATGTCTACTCTTCAAAGTGCAAATCAACAACTTTATGGTATAAAACTTTTTTTCTTCAAGTCGTCTTTATTTTATCATCTTATTTTCTTTGCACGATTTATTATTTTCGCAGACATATATAATCTCTCTGAAAAAAGCCATTCTTCTCCATTCATTTCCCGAGCCTATGGACAATGATGTTCTTCTCACTCATCTCAACGAATCTTTAAGCGAGTTCTTCAAACAAAATTGATTCCCTTCCGTTAAATGAACTTCAAGCCAAATATCGTCTCTTAGAGATTGAGCATAGATCTAGTTTAGGTTTAGCCAACCGATTTAAAAATGAGTTTATATCTTGATTCCCATAAGAAAACCAAAACTTTAAGGAAGAAAATTAGTGGTCTCATAGATGACAAAGACCTATTGCTAATAAAGGTGCACAGGCATTAGCAAAATTTCAAAAATCTCTTCTCGAAGTACAAATTGAACGAGACGAATCTCTTCGTCATAATGCCATACTTAATGAGCGAGAAGATCAAATTCGTTCACTTCTTGTTATAAATAATGATGATGAATTCGCTTGGGCTGCGAAGGTTCTAGATAATGCGGAAATAACTTAGGTGTTGATGTTAGCCTTCATGCCGAGCATAATTTGCCTTGGTTAAAGACATGATATTTGTGAGAGAAGGTTGTTTATTATACTTTATCGCTCCTTATCTCGAAGTAGTATTGTTATTGTGTTGTTAATTCATTGTCATATGTTTTGCGAGAATCCGAGAAGAGATTTCAAACAAGGATTGAAGAACTTGAGTCCGAAAAGGGGAACTCGCGAAGACCTTTCTCTTCGCAATAACAAGTATTCTAAGTTGAAGAAACAACTGCAAGCTACAGTGGCGAATTTCAACAATAATGTTGTTTGTTTTCGCAATCAAACTATTGAAACGGTTTGCAATGATCACCGCATTTCTCTTAGTTCATATCCTTGTCTTCGCGATGATATTCCTGAAGATATACCTTTCTCGGATGTCTCTGATAGTGAAGCTAGCGAAGAAGAAGAATCGATAAAGAATGATGGAATTGAAGAATCTGACCAAGAAGAAGAATCAAAGAAATAACTTCTTTTTCTTCTTTCGCTTCTTGTAATATCTGTATATGTACTCTTTTAATCTTCTTACATTGCTAAATATGGATTCAATCTTTGTTTTCTTTACTTGCGTATGTTAATCAAGCAATTCTCCTTTATAATTCAACTGACCGAAGATTATGAATACATAAATCCATCATGTGGAAATGAATAACAAGATTTTATCCTATTCATTCCCATACTTGCCTCTCGTTATTCATTTTCAAATGAGAGATTTGATTAATTATCTCTAAGTAATGAAATCTCTTAACTTTGGCCTTTATTATTTGTAATTTTATGATGGAATATAATCGTTTTCGCAAGCTTATTTGCTTCCTCAATTTTATGTATGTCTATATGTTTAGTTATGTTGAAGTTCATCATTGCGACAAGATCGCGAGGATGTCTTCACAAATGAAGAAATCTATTGATGTTTCCTTATCATTCTTGTGTGGTCTTATTTTGCCTTCCTAATTAAAGGTCTTATTTCGCCACCCCCTCGTTGCGACAAAATCGCAGGACGTCTTTACATTTTCATGTAATGACCCATTGACCTTGTCTTATCATTTGTTAAGTATTTTTGCCTCCAGGATATTTTATTCGCGACAATGTGATGGCTTAAATATTCTTGCGAATGTAAAATCCCATGACATTGTCGTCTTTGCGACAAAAATCGCGGGACGTCTTTGCATTTTCATGCAAAAACCCATTGATCTCGCCTTATCCTTGCGTCGATATTTTTGCCTCTACAGGATCATCGCACAAATATGACAAGCCTAAATTTCCTTGCGAAAATAAAGCCTCATGACATTTGCGTCTTTTGACACTTATCAGCTCTCTAATGGAGGGTGCCTCCCTTATATTCTCCCTGGTTGCCCCTTCAAGGAGGCGTACATCGGCCATACAAGACTAGCTCCTCCCATCCGGTCTTAACAACAACCGTTGTTTTTGCGAGCCTCTTATCCCTTATACCTATATGGCTTATGGTTACGAGACTGCACCCTAAGTGGAGTTTTCTTCGAGCGAGTGCGGCATATACCAAGACTTGCCAAGAATGGCCGAGACACTTCAAATGCCCCGGGCACTCTTGGCTCAAACGTGTACCCGGCGCCTTAAGCATACACGACTCCTTGGAAGAGACCCTCGGGCGTCCAACCAGTATAACCATATATATATAGTTGGAAATCCAAGGTATCTCTCCTGATAGGCTTTCATGGGCCTCAAATCTCCATGACTCGGGTTCCGGGAGCGGTGTAACCTTTTCGGTGAGCCATGTCAAGAGATACCCCTTATATGACGCACTTTAGGTCTTACATTTGCCTCTTGCGAAATATCATTCGCGAACTAGGTGTACGCCATAAAGGTTCGTCCCATTCACTCACTCTTTCATTTTTGTTAATTCATTCAATCATTCATTTTGTTTTTCTCTTGTTATTTTGTTTCGCATCAATCTTACATTGTTTAATCATTTTTGTTTTTCAATTTTTCAATCAAATTGTCATACATTCTTGATGGCGAGATCCTCGCATATTTCTTCTTCAATTATTTTTTCTTCCTCTTACCCTTAACAAGCTTTTTTGTTATTTTGCCTTTTGATGATTACTCACTTCTTACACTTTTGCTCCTGCTTGCTCTCTTGCCTCTGCACCATTCAAATCTCTTAATGATTCCTTTCCATCATAATTTTCAACCTGTTTTCATGCACTTGTTTCGCGATGTATCTTCTCCTCTTACATCAATGGCATCCACCATCAATCTTTCTCTTCTTTGTTCATCTTTTGCATGTTGCTTCCAACCCTTTCTTTTTCGCAGCTCTCTCTTCGCAACTCTCCACGTCGATCTCATAGCATTTTTGTCCTTCCATCCAATCTCCCTTTATAATTCCCGACCGCTAGGATGAGGAAATTTTATGCATTGATGATAAGTTGACGCTACACCCCTGAATTTCGTGCAACCATGGTCTTCCGATCAATGCATTATAAGGGGACTCCACATCAACTACACAGAACAAAATCTCCGTTGATAACCCTTGCAAGGGTATTCTCATATGAACTTCTCCTTTAGGCTTATTCGCTGTTCCATTGAAACCATATATCTTATATGTCGAAGGTATCAATTCTTCATCCTTCCCCCCATAGTCTTGTAAGTATGGTAGAAAAGAATATTTACTGAGCTCCCCGTATCAATCAAGATTCTATTGATCGCCCAGCAATTCTCTGATTCGTCGTCTTCGCCATCTATAGGTTTTGGATTAATTTCCAATTTTACAACCAACGGGTTGTCATGCGTCTCTTTGCCTTCAGGAACCTCTTCTGCATTGAAAGAAATAATCTGCATTTGCCATTCTTTTAACTGCGACGTCTTCGCAATGTTCATCACTTCTTTATTATTTGCATCCCTCGCAAAAACCCTACTAAGAACATTATCATGAAAATCTTCAATTGTTCGGTAAGAGTGTACAATGGAGTTGCAAAACAAATTTTTAGCTTTCGATCCAACTTCTATTACGAATGTTTCTTTCCCCTTTGCTTTGAATTTGTTCTCAGCATTTACGGTGGTGGTGGTAATGGCTGAACCTTCTCTTCACTTTTTAGAAAATGACTTAGCTTTCCTTGGTCAATCATTCTGAGGATGATTCTTTTTATATTTCTGCAGTCATTTGTTAAGTGTCCATGAAAACGGTGGTAAGAACAGAACTCTTGACTTCTATCACTTGGTGGTGGCTCATTCCCCATGTTCCATGGCGCAGGTATGTTTTCCATCAAGAGTATAGCTTCCCATATTTTTTCAACACTAGCATTTAATGGTGGCATTTTGATTTCTTCCCATACTACTCTGGACGTCGCTGCCCTCCATGATAATTACTGCCTTTGACTTCCATAAGTCTCTTGCGGATGATCAAGTCTTTGAATTTTGTTATTGCCACCACGGTTGTAGTAGTTCCTTTCTCTCTCAAATTCTTCTTGATCACGGCTTCCCATGGCTACTATCTTTGGCTGTCCATCATCTATTAACCTTTCTTGTTGACCTTGCGAAGTACTCGCCACCGTGTTTATCAATTTTGGTAATAAACTTGCATTCGCAGATTTGAACTTGTATTCGCAATTGGATACGATTCCATGTCATTTTGCCTTTCCTCTAAAGCAATATACTCCTCTTGAAGTTCTCAGCAGCTCGGTCATCGTGATTGTGTTCTTGACTCTAAAAATTTGAATATATAGCACATTGGTTGCGAACATAACGTTTATAAATGATAAAATGAGATATCTTTCATCCACTCTTCCAAACATCTCGCTACACATCGTCTTCCATCTCACAGGTTAAGTGTCTTAAACTTTCACCAACTCTTTGTTTCAACCCAAATACATCTTCAATTCCTGGTCACGAGGAGTTGTTACTTATGTATGCCCCTAAGAATATAGCTTGTAAATGGTTGAATGACGTGATGGTGTTTCTTGGTAAACCCTCAAACCATTTCAATGCTTCTCTGTTAAACTTGATGCAAAATATTTACACAATATTGCATCATGATTTTCCCATCTTGTAACATACATCTCACATACGCTTTGATGTGTTGTATTGCGCAAGTTGTTCCATCAAAAATGTTTGGTTAATGCGGGTAGATTGCATTTTGGGGGTATTCCTCCTAATTGCACCTCTAGTGTAAAGGGAGTTTTCGCGACTTCTTCGATGGCCTCATCCAATTGTCTTCTTCCTCCTCCTCTTCTATTATTCAACATTCCTCTCATCTCTGCCAACTCTCTTAAGATTTGTTTATTTACATCGGGTTCGAATTTATTGGTCTTTTTAGTTCCGCTTCTCTCCTTTTGCGTTCATGTCTATCTTGATTTTCTTGTTCAAAGATTTTCTTCTCTTCTTTCTCTGCGACTTTCTCCTCCATCTCGTTCTCGAATTCGCACACCATTGTATCCATCATTTTCTCTTCTTGGTTGTCTATCGACTCTCCTTTGTATTCTTTCATACTCTTCATTGATATTTCCATTGTTGCGATTTTGCTCGCGCTTCTTTCTCGATTGTCATGATTGTTTTGCCGAATTGCTTCCTCCAATTCCTGTTCTTCCATTTCTACTCTTAATCTTTCCCTTTCGCAAGCTAGACGCGCTTGTTCAATATAATGCTTTTCGATGTCATCTTCAATCTCCTTTTGTTTCCTCTGTGTTTCTCTTACATGCAATATTCTTCTTCCTTCTTCTTGATTTTCTTCATCAATTGGACCATTCTGCTGCCTATTTCCTTGATTTCCGTTATTTTGGACATTCTTTAAAATCTCAAGACGTGGAATACACACTATTTCCCTTCTTTCGCAGCATCCTTCATCGAGATTTGGCTCTCTCTCTAGATTTTCTTCATTAACATTTTCTACAAGTAATATTCTCCTCATATTATCTCTAACCGATCCTGATCTTAATCTTGTATTACTTCTCGAGCTCCTATTCTGCAACCTCATATTTTCCATTCTTAACTCATGGTTTTGCCTTGTTAAATTTGCGCGTTCTTCCGCTTCTAATCGCCTTTCTTCATGTATTGTTTGTCTCAACGTTTCTAATCTGCGATTTCTTCATTTCTAATTGTTTCTCCCATTTCTTCTCGATTTCTCTCCTCTTGTCCATTATTTATCAATTGTTGCACTTCTTCTCTTTCTTCCATAGAATCTGATCTCCATGTATGCACACTCACCCTATCATAATCTATTACTCTATTCGGTCTTTGGTTGAATTGGTGGTTGAATTTGACCTTCTTCTCTATTTCTTGCATTTATCCTTGATGGTTCTCCTACTTCATTTCTCCTTTCTCCGGCTAATCTCCCACTTCTCCTTACAATTGTTGGTTGTTAAGATGCATTCCTTTTCTAGCCATTTCTCAATTTTAGTAAATTGTTGAAAGTTATTCGAAATTTCTTTCTTGTTACTCCCGATTCTTTCAATTCACAAGGTTGATCTTCTACTCATTCCCTGTTTCTAGCGCATATGTAGTTGCAGGAAATCCCACAATACATCCCTCAATAGAATTTACTTAACTAATCCATTTGAAGATGAATAACTATCAATTTTATTGATCATTTTCTTGAAATGTTTACAAAGGAAGATAGTAATGAGCTAAAGAAATTACAATCACTCTAGATTTTCTCTCTCTAATGACTTGCTTAACAATTCAAAAAGAACTCTCCCACAATGTGGTCACTCAACCCTTTATATAGGGTAGTATACAAAGGATGACAACTAAGCTATCCTTTATTTTGAAATAACTTGCGAAGTGTCGCAAATGTATAAGTGTTCATCCTCGCGACACTCTTAACCTTCTCATGTTTTATGTTCATATCTTCCTCGTGTTCGGCTGCAATGTCATCTATTAATCTCGCGTCATTTATTTTACTTCCCATGACTCCTTCGTGATGTTGTATTTATTAATCTCGCGAAGTATTGATGTCGCTCCAAGATATTCTTACATCCATTCGGGACTCGAGTATATGTGGATGACATGTTAATAAAAAGCAAAAAAAGCAAAAGATCATGTGCGAGATTTGAAGGAAATTTTTGAACAAATGAGACATTTCAACATCAAAGTAAATCCGAAAAAATGTACTTTTGGAGTGGCATCGGAAAAATTTTAGGATACATTGTATCAAAAGAAGGAATACAAGTTGATCCGGAGAAGGTACAAGCAATTCGAGACATGCCAACGCCAGCAACAGTGAAAGATGTGCAAAAGTTAAATGGATTATTAGCTTCGCTAGGAAGATTCATCTCGAGATCATCTGATAAGTGCAAACATGTTTTCAACATACTTAAAAAGGGAACAAAATTTAGGTGGACGGATGAGTGTGAAAAGGCATTGCAAGGAATAAAAGAACATCTAATGGATATATCAATATTACAAAAAGCAGAAGAAGGGGAGGAATTACTAATTTACCTTGCGACAACCTCGCATGCACTAAGTGCAGTATTATTGCGAATGGACACGGGGGTGGAAAAACCAATCTATTACATCGACATAACATTCAATGTCATGCGAGAGAAAAACTATTCAAAAATCGAAAAATTAATTTTGGCATTAGTTTACGCAACGTTTAAACTTCGCATCTATTTTGAAGCGCACACGGTAAAGGTAATGACAAAAGTACCAATTGAGTCGGTGATGAAAAATTCAAAAAGATCGGGGAAGGGTTGAAAGGTGGAATGCTCAAGTAAGTCATTGTAAACTCAAATATGAAGTGTTATCCTCACCAAAATCGCAAGTTGTAGCAGACTTTTTAGCGAATTTCCATTAGAAGAAGATGAGGCGAGGAAGAAATGATGGATACGAGAAGAAGAACATGGAAATCAAGGGATTTATTAACGAGCCAAATAGATGGGAAATATTGGTATATGGATCATCAAATGGAGAAGGTAACGGAATTGGGATCATTATAATTTCGCGAGAAGGCAATAAAATGGCTTTCTCTTTCGGATTGGGTTTGCATCTACTAACAATGAAGCAGTATGAAGCTATAATACATGCTTTGCGATTTGCAATAGAAATGAAGTTGGAGAATGTAAGAATTACCAAAGATTCTCGATTAGCTATTAGCGAGATAAAGAAGAATATACTACAAATGAAGCATCCTTGAAAAAGTACAAAAAGCTTGTTGAAGAGTTGTCGGCGAAGATACCAAAAATAAAGTGGAGACACATATCAAGAAAAGACAATAGACTCGTGAGATGCTTTTGCTTTTTATATCAAGTATGATGACGGATCCATCTGCAAGATGCATAAAAATACAAACACTTCAATCACCATCAATCAACAAAGAGGAAGAGGAAGAAGCAGAAATAATGCTCATAGAAGATGAAACACAAAGATCCCATTGCGAGGATTGGAGGATAAAACTTCATGCTTATCTAATGAAAGGAGAAACGCCAAGAAATAGATTAGAAATGCATAAATTAAAAATCCGTGCAACAAATTATGAATTAAGAGACGGGGTATTATCACAGAAGATCCTTTAATGGACCCTCCTCGGGTGTTTAACACGAAAGGAAGGAGAAGCAGTATTAAAAATGCTACACAGTGGGGATGCTGGCAATCATAGTGGCGGAAGATCTTTAGCACATAAGGCTAAAATGCAAGGCTATTATAGGCCATATATGCATGAAGATGCGAAGCAAATATCAAGACGTTGCGAAGATTGTCAAAGGCACGGAAAGAAAATACATGCACCAGGTGCACCGTTAACTTCTTCAACAAGTGTATGGCCTTTTGGAAAGTGGGGATTAGACATGTAGGACCATTTTTACCAGGTACAGGGCAAAGGAGATATTTGATTGTCGCAGCATTATTTCACAAAGTGGGCGAGATAAAAGCGGTACAACACATTCGCGACAAAGATATTTTTACTTTCATATTCGAAAACATAATATGCGATTTGGAATTCCCGGCACAGTTGGTATCGACAATGGAAACAGATTTGAGGACAAAATATAGAATTATTGCTTAATGCATTTCAAATAAAATGTGGAAATCAACTCCTTTATACCGCGAGGCCAACGGGACAAGCGAAGCAACAAATAAAACAATCGTTGATATATTGAAGAAAAAACTAGAAGGACATAATAAGGCATGGTGTGAGCAAGTGCATAATGCGGTATGGGCTTATAATACAACAAGGCGAGAAGCTACGGGGATGTCACCGTTTTTGTCTAACCTATGGTGTTGAAGGCCATGACTTAGACGGAGGTTATTATTCCAACAACAAAGAGAGAAGCTTGGGAGAAAAATCTTAGTGCGGGTAACATTTTAGTTAAATTAGATGAGTTAGAAGAAAAAGAGAAAGAGCACTACAACATATGGAGAATTATCGGCGAAGATTGGCCGAGAGAATATAACAAACGTGTCAAAACACGCGAGTTTCAACCGAGGTGATATGGTGTTGCGAGAAACACCAATATATCGGCGAGAAAGTGGTGGCAAGTTGGCGAAAAGTGGTATGGACCTTATATCATCAAGGAGATAGTTGGAACAGAGGCATATAAATTAATGGATCTAGAAGGCAAAGATGTGGGCCAGAGATTGGGTAGACCATGGAATAGATTATATCTCAAGAAATATTACCCATAGAAGATGGAAAAGAAAGAATAAATTCTGAAATGTTAAATGAATGAAATGATATGAAATGTTCCATGACAGAGAGATATTGCGAAATCAAGAAACAATGTGCGAATATCTACAAATAAATTGACAAATATTAACCAAAAATGAATGATTAAACGAATTGTGAGAAATGAATGAGTGAGTGAATGGGACGAACCTTTATGGCGTACACCCTAGTTCGCGAATGATATTTCGTAAGAGGCAAATGTAAGACCTAAAGTGCCTCATATAAGGGGTATCTCTTGACATGGCTCGGGGAAAAGGTTACACCGCTCCGGAACCTGAGTCATGGAGATTTGGGGCCCATGAAAGCCTATCCTAGGAGAGATACCTTGGATTTCCAACTATATATATATATAAGGTTATACCCAGTTGGACGCTTGTCTCTTCCCGAGGAGTCGGATGTATGCTCAAGGCGCCGAGGTACACGGTTGAGCCAAGAGTGCCCAGGGCATTTGAAGTGTCTCGGCAAGTCTTGGCAAGTCTTGGCACATCTTTGCACTCGGCCCGAAGAAAACTCCACTTAGGGTGCGGTCTCGTAACCATAAACCCTATAGGTATAAGGGATAAGAGGCTGCGAAAACAAGCTGGTTGTTGTTAAGACCGGATGGGAGGAGCTAGTCTTGTATGGCGATGTACGCCTCCTTGAAGGGGCAACCCGGGAGATGATAAGGGCGGCACCCTCTATTAGGGAGCTGATAAGTGTCAAAAGACGGCAATGTCATGGGGCTTTATATTCGCAAGAACACTTAGGCTGTCATATTGTCGCAAACAAAATATCCAACGAGAGGCAAAAATACTAAAGAGAAGATAAGACAAGATCAATGGGTCATTACATGAAAGTGTAAGGGCGTCTGCGATTTTGTCGCAAGACGTCAATGTCATGGGACTTTATATTCGCAAGAATATTTAGGCCTATCATATTGATGCAAAATGAGGGGTGGCAAAATAAGATCTTTAACTAGGAAGGCAAAATAAGACCACACAAAAACAATGATAAGGCAAGATCAATGGGTCAATACATGAAAATGTAAAGACGTCTGCGATTTTGTCGCAATGCGATGAATTTCAACATAAATGAAGATAATGAAATAGTAATTATTAAATACCAAAAATTATACTTGTTGAAAGAAAAAGAGTAACGCAGATACATACATCAAAAAAGATGATTGAAGTACATAAAGAAGCAACAATACGAGAAGAAAGATTACAAGAGAAAATCATTTCTCAAATAGTAGCTTTTTCACCAGAAGGAGATGCAGGGTTTTCTTCAGCGACTTTATCTATATTTTCGCTACCTAATATATTTCCGGCAGATCCTTCTTCACCTACATCTTCATTCGCGACATCATCATTGACAGTTTTATTAGGAGAGATGGTTTCCTCATTTTCGAGTTCTTCGCCACTATTATAATCATAATCGCTATCAGGAGGATTAGGAACTTCATCATCACTTACTTCCAGAGGTTCAACAGACACATGATCAAGAGATTTAGATAGTAAAACATTATTCACAAGAACTTCGGCTCTAAGATGAAATTGACGAAGGAGTGCTTTTACGCTGATTTTTACTCTCTATATCTTTACTGATCACGCATATAGTCGAATTTTCTTTACCCTTTCATCGTGAGAACGCACAAGAGAAGCGAAGTGAGTATTCCATTCTCCTTGCGAATTTTTGAGTAGTCGGATTTCAAAGCGATAATGGAGGAGTGAAGTTTTTCTCGGACTACGCAAAAACAAAAATAAAAGAATTATACAAACAAAAAATATGAAGGCTTGATAAAGAAAGAATAGATGAGGTAGTCAACTTCTATGACTACCTTCCTTACAAGCGAGTAAGATGTTGGATTAGAGCCGAACAACTATTCTCCAAATGATCCATGGCATTGTCAAAATTATCTCCAATTAAACCTTTCAGACGTGATCGCCAATTTTTTTCGTTGGAAATAAGTAAAGCATTTTCTTTTGTAAGGGAAGAATTGGACTTTTCTAGTTTGGAACATTGATCCTTGAATTGGTTTGCTTTTACACTTAAGGTTATTCTACCCTGAATCGGTTTATCTTTCTCGCGTAATTCTTCAAGTTGATTTCTCAACGAGCAAAGAGATTGTTCTTGCTCTTCACATAATTTTTGACAAACATCATATTGTTGCGAGTAAATCGCCACCTTGTTTAATAGAGTTCGCTTCTCTTGAGAAAGAGTTCCATTCTCATCTGATAAAGTTTCCAACTCCAAATTAGCTTTAGTCAAAGAATAAGAGAGGCGAGATAAATCATTACTTAATGAGTCTTGTTTCTGAGCTAAATCAGCATTTTCTTTAGAAAGATTATCTATTTGATCAATGTAATATGTATGAAGATTATCTAATTGGTTATATTGCTCCATCCAAGCATCTCTATCAACTCGAACTTCTTCAACAGTAGATTCCAACTGATATATCTCCATTTTTCGTTTCTGGTTAAAAGCTTGAAGGGCGAACAAGGACTTGAGTCTTAAAAATAAAAAAAAAATAAAAAAAAAAATGGATAGTACAGAGGCAAGAGTATACCTTTTAATTCTTCATTTTTCTTGCGAAGATTATCACGATCCAGCGAAATATTTTGAAGTTTTTGATTCTCAAGATGGAGAGTATTACATTTTGCAGTCATAGCTTGGAGATCATTCTTCAAAGTGTTAATTTCTTGTTCCAAGGATGTTTGCGAAACTCTATCAGGGCCAAGGTATTTGCTCAAAATCTCGCAAATGTCAGACTTGATAGGGTCGACAGAAGTCTTCTTAGCATCGTTCACAATATCTGATAGGACTTTAAAGGCCACATCTATTCCTTCTAAATTTTCTTTAGTAAGAGGGATCTGCTCAGAAAAGAAAGTAACGGTGATAGAAGAAGGAAGAGATGAATCATCTTTCATTAAAGGAATATCATGAGAAGAAGAAATCTCGCGAAGGTTAATGACTGGAGGAATGGTAGAGGCATTAACAATGGAAGAAGAAATAGGCTCATTCGCAATGGGATTTGTTATGAGGGAGTTGATCTATGAGAAATTCGGGCATAGAAATGTTATCTTTGGAAGAAATAGTAGGGATCTCTTGCGAAGATGTCGCGATGAGGAGTTGTAAGTTTGAATGTAGGAAAAGTGACATAAGGCACAACGGGTTTAGAATGGCGAGGCTTTTTGGGGGACTTATCAGCATTTTTATCATCCTGCGAATTACAAGCTAAATAAGAAACAGAGGCAACAATATTGTTATTAAAAAAATAAATGTTTCTTAAATACCTTGTTACTCGCATGCTTTCCTTTAGAAGCAGTGGATTTCGATTGCGAGCCCATGGAGATATTAGGGTTCACAATGGTGAACTTGGTGTTAGATTTGTTCTTGCTAAAACAAAAATGGCAGAAGAGTCGTTAAAAAAGAAATGATATCGAGAATAAAACAACTTCAATAAGAGAGATCAATCACAAAATAATCAAATTCAGAAAATTAACAAACCTTGATGCCATAGAAACAAGAGCGAGAAGAATAGTAGCGGAAAACGATGAAGAAGAGATGAAGAAAAGCAGAAAAAAGTTGCGAGACGATGAAGAAGACGAAGTAAAAGAAAAGAAATGCTTTCACAAAGGAATCCACCTTTAAATAGACGAAAAGAGTAACCGGATAACATTAAATGTGCCTTGGTAAAAATGGAAATTTTAGATACGTGTAAACAGTCATTCCTGAATTCACGGAATCTTGTCGGCAGAAAATTGATGGAAAATCAACGATTGCGGCATCTCAAAATATTGGTTCTCATGACATTCTATCCTTCGCAGAGAAGACATGAGAAGAGGCAAGATGTAGGATCAGAATATCACAACTACAATACTTCACGAGATTAATAAATGACGACATTGCGAGGGAGTCGCAGGAAAGTAAAATAAATGACGCAATGAATGACGACAGCCAGAAAATAAGGAAGATATGAAAATATGGCGAAGATTAAGAGTGTCGCGAGATTGTATACTTGTACGCTTGCGATATTTCGCAAGCCATTCCCGAAAATAAAGGACAGACTTAGTTGTCATCCACATCAGATACTACCCTATATAAAGGGTTGAGTAAGTCTGTTGAAGGGGGAGTTCTTTTTGAATTGTTAAGCAAGTCATTAGGAGAGAGAAAGTTTTAGAGTGATTGTTAATTCTATAACTCATTTCTATTTCATATTGTAAAGATTCAAGTATTCAATCAACAAGAATCATAATCATTCATCTTAAAATGACTTAATTGTGTTTATTCTAGTGAGGGGTGTAGTGTAGGATTTCCTGCAACTACAAGGACAGGTTACCATATTCTCATGGTATTACTTGTGATCGGTTACACTAGTCACTAGGATCGGTTACACCAATTACTAGGACCCGGTTACGCCAATTACAAGGTTCGATTACAACTCTGTTGTGATCGGTCATACCAATTACTAGGATCGGTTACACCAATTACAAATATCGATCATACCATCTAAGGTGATTACTTAGGATCGGTTACACTAATAAAAGTCATACCAACACATAAGTCAGGCATTGTGACTAGTTTTACCAAGATACATAACAAGTTATGATCGGTTCTATTAACCAAAGATATGCAATGAATAACAATACCAATAAGCCTAGTGATTTCCCTTTCGATTCATAAAACAAGTTCATGAATGTACTTCCTTTAAACGAATGTAAACATTGTTTCCTAGGATTAAATCTTCACCTTTACCCATACACATAATCACAATAGCATTCATACGATTATGTCGATGTCTTATATACGAAGTTCAAAAGATAAGCGTTATACTTCGTATTATAATTCCTTAACATTATGTCTACTAGAGTATAATCATTCACAGCTTCGCAGTTATGTTTTCAATATAGCACGACTTGAAAGATACGTTGGGAATGAAACAGTTCAAGTCAAAATATTACTAACCTCAAGAGGAAGGATGATGTCGTCGATGTAGCTTGTTACTTCTTCACATTCTTCAAGTCTTCGAGTAATACTTGTATGTCTCATTATCCTAATCTTTCTAGCCTAACCTATACGAAGTTGTCTCTAGTATATAATCAAGCGACTCTTTAATTGAGTTTTGATTCACTAAAATATGACAACCAAACTTGACATACCAACGCTTTGTCAATTTTAGTGATAAAACTCTTAATAGATATGGATAAACAAATTACAAAAAATTCATTATACATACGCTTGATCCCAAGTTTCAACAGCACAATACCCTGCATATATTCAATCCATAAATGTCGTTGTTGACATTTAAATAACAAATCTAATACTCCCCTAAAGGTGAGATAGGTAGATTTTCAATCCGCACATCTTTGTTATTTCCCTTTGTAGTCCAAATAACTACAATCATCAGATGATATGTTTCTCCCCCTTAGTCAATGCTTTACTCTTTCGTTAGATATAACATTTAAGCACAATTGTCCTTTCCTAAGTGATTATAAATCACTTGTTTACTCCATATATTTCTCCCCCTTTTTGTCACAAAATGACAAAGGTCCGAGCAAATACAAAAATTGAAAGGATCTTACAAATCTAAAAGAATTGTACAACCTATAAGAGTTAAGCACGGAGGTTTCACATACCATTTTAGATAACCAATATCAAAACCAAAACTACAAGTAATTTGGTTTTAATATGCTATCAAGGAAACAATTTCCCAAAGCAATTTTCCCTAATAGTTTAACAAATTGACTAAGAAAACTTAGTTCCCTTGCTAAACCGATTGCACAAATACAATCGATTATTTCGATAAGACCAAAATAAATATCAGAATTAACTTTATTTTTCTCATCATGCACTAATTATTCAGTCAATAACTTAGACCTTTCACTTTAGACAAGACAAATACTAGGTTAGTTAACTAATATTTCTTGTCAATTCATTCGATTAAACTTGAATAACCGAATCCTTTACTTTGATAAGTCTAACTAAGATCAGAATTAACTTAGTTTCTCTTATCTGGAATCGAATTGGACTAAACAAACGATCCCGTATTTTTTTAAGCCATAAACAATACATACAAACCAAATAAGTTGACTTGCACAATTATTTTTCTTAACCGGAAGCAATTGAAAGAAACATAAACATTAAAGCACAGCAATTGCACTGAATTTCGTTAAGTCTAAAACAATTGATACCAAACAATAAAGAAAGATATCAAACCGTTTTTTCTTAACCGGAAACAATTGAATCTCACACACATACATCTATCCATACACACATAATGGAATAAACATCAATTGTACCGAATTTTGTTAAGAAAAAGCAAAATATATATGCAATAAACTCATGCTTTTATTAAACAAGAAAACGATTAACTAACAAATTCATTACCTCAGATTCCTCTTCTCCCCAGAAAGATATATCATTAAGCACAAGTTCAAATTACAACTCTTCCCCATTATGTTGTCATCCTTACGCAAGAACAAAAAACAACAACAAAAGCAACCTTTACCAGAGAAAGGTTGAATCGGTTTTAACTAATGCAAATAGCAAAATTTGAAAACCCAAAACACATATGCTTTAATGTTAAACACAAATCGATTCAACATATTGTGACTTTTTCACATATGAGTTTCAATCGGAACACCTAATGGTCATTTGATAAAGCCTACCAACTTGGGCTAGAATTTAATCCTGCTAAATCAAAAAGCCACACAAACCATAAGGGTACACACATCATATGAGATCGAAAATTAAGGTTAAGAAAACCGAATTCAAACATCCCATAACTCATAGCAATAATATAAAGCATTCAAGCACATGCTATGTAATCGAAAAACTATCACAAGAAAAATTATAAAATAATAATTTTATTCATAAATAATAGATAGTTTTATTCAGCAATAGACCTTACACATTAATTGAAATAATCAAAAACTGATGTCTATTTTCTTGCAACTTAGTCATTCATATCAGTGATAGAGGAAGGCAGATTATTACTTTCAGTTCAGCTTGTGAATTTCTTCAAGTAGATAACCTTGTTGCTTGACCAGTATTTCTTGCAGTTGAGAAGTTTTTGTGAAGGATTCTGCACGAACATGTAATTCTGTCTTTGATTGAACACAGAAGTGTGTCAATGCTTCAATATACTGATCTTTCTTCAGCATATTCTCTTTTTCCTTCTTGCTAAGCCAATCTCTCTTTTTGATTTATCTCTTTGAATTCTCAATATCAAGAGAAGAGCCAAACTTATTCTTAGAGTGATCTTTCAGATCCAGTACTCTATCAAGAGAAGACATCGGATCCTGACTCATAGTTGGGACAAAGAATGACCAAAGAAGGAGAAAGATCTTTTTATATTTTTCATACTTCCGAAAATATAATATACCTATAAATACGAATATCTTAAATATATTTCTAATTTTTTAGATTTTATTCCCATAATCTACACATAATGCCTTGAAATTTTACTTCCTCACACACAGATTCGGCACACAAGGTGAGGATGTAATTCTAATACCGATTAGGTGGTATTAGTGTGAGATTTTCTATCATTATGGGAATTAGAACAAACAATGTGTTCTTGATCTAGTATTGTATGAAAAACCTTTTTCTTGTTACCTCGAAATAACGAAGTATCTTGAGATTGACTGGAGTTGCATATGCAACTTTTAGCTATTTTGTTCTTTGAGACAGTTTTGCATTTAGTCATATATTTCCCTTTGCCATTAGATGATTTATTAATATCGGAAGACATGTCCATTCTAAAAATGGTTAAATCACTAATGGAGGAGGAAGAAATATTGACAACTAATGCAATATTAGTTGTTTCCTCTTCTTCATAATCATTTGAATCAGAGGTCACGGCTAGAGTTATACCTAATGCCTTGATTCCAGTGTATTTCCTAAGATTAGGACAGTCTCTAGCCATATGACTAAAACCTTTACACTTAAAGCACTGAGGTTGATATTCATCATCTTCTTCTTGATCTTTCTTGTTCTTGACAGGAACTCGATCATGGGGTCGAGAAGATGGATGTGTATCTTTTATGAATCTATTATTTCTTTTCTTCAAGAGATCTCGAAATTTTCTGGTGATCAATGATAATGATTGTTCAACTTCATCATCATAATTTTCTGCAATCTGTTCATCATAATCATCCGTTAATCTATACTTTTCCAACGGTGTTTTTGGAAATTTTGCAGCTTTAAAAGCGATTCCTTTAGCTTGAATAAACTGTGATTCATGATCAAAGATCTTCAATTTTCCAACGAGAGTGCTTCGTGAGAGAGTTGAAAGATCATTTGCTTCTATGATTGCATGCTTCTTTGATTCATATATAGATGGAAACGATCTGAGAATTTTGCATACTATATCTTTTTCAGAAATAGTCTTTCTAAGTGAGAAAGAAGCATTAACTATCTGAGAGAGTTTAATATGAAACTCTTCAAAAGTATCGTTGTCATCCATTCGAAGGTTCTCCCAATCAGACGTAAGAGTTTGAAGTCTAGCTTCTTTCTCTGATGTATTTCCTTCGAATACGATCTGAAGATTATCCCAAGCTTCCTTTGAAGTTTGGCATGTTGATACATGATGTTGTAGATCACGAATGACAACATGTATAATAGCATTCAAACTATCTGATTCTGCTTTGCAAAAGCCTTTTCTTCATTAGAATAATCTACTAAGCGTTTAAACTCAATTTCCGAATTTTCTATTTTCGGGCGATTATAACCATCGACGACTAATAGCCAAGTATTAAAGTCTCTAGATTGAAGAAAAGATCTCATAGAAGATTTCCAACATAGATAGTTTGTTCTGTCAAATCTTGGCGGTACGTTAACTGAAATCGATTCATGTGAACTCGAGTTCATTTATTATAGGTTGGATCGCACCAAACACAGATTTTTAGATGTTTTCGTGTTTGCATGCGCTGATACCAATTGAAAAGACGAGGATACCTAAATATACCACAATCTTAAACTTTTCCACCTATAAGTCCTCTTACCGAAAGTGATTTTCTATGGACTGAGTCGAGACAATACAACGAATCGGTATTCACACTTTGTGTGATCGTCTATGGATACGAGATCGAGACAATACAACAATCAAAGTGTGATTACTTGATAAAAGGTTTGGATTTAACCAAACAATATAAGATCACTATCAAGTAATACAAAGTTAACGTTTGTGTAATTTACTTTAAATTATAATGAGGAATCCGCAAATACAGAAAAACCCTGGGACCTAGTCCAGAATTGAATACTCTCAGAATTAAGCCGCTATACAAAATCAAACCAACTTCGTATAGTTGATACCAAGCAACTAAACATATAGTTCACCTAGTTTCTTCAGTATTCATGCGCTTCTGACATTCAATAAGTGCACGCACTGGAACAATTTCTTTGGTTCGTATTCCAAACAGTAAAGGAACAACAAATTTGTTCGGTAACAACTCTATCCAATCTCAGTGATATGAGTTTGACAAAGGCTCTTCTGTTTTATCCAATAAACTCCTTTGTCGGGTTTAGATCTATCTATCCAACAACTACCAAAGTAGCCGAGTTTAGATTTCGCAATCAAAAATAGGATCTATCAAGATATTATATAATGATGCCGATCTACGCAACTAATCAATCAAATCTATCAAAGATAAACCGATTATAGTTGGATCCCAGCCGATCAAGTTTTGTGCACACCAAAGATTATGAACCCAAATAAGAAATCTACTTTGTCTTCAAATCTTCAATAAACACCTGTACACCACAACTTGAATCTTTTTGTGATCAATCACGCACAGAACGGAGTTTGTTAACAATGGATTATCACAAGACGTCTTTAGATCTACAAACAGTTCTAAAGATCCCGTCGACACTTCGATCTAGTTTGAGTGAATCTTATATCAGAAGAGAAGATTCTCAAGAATAAACAAACTAGGTGCAATCAAAGTTCAACAACCGTTAGTCAGTCAAATCAAATCGAAAACTAATAATACTGCAATTATCTAGTTTCCCACCAATGGTACTCGTAGAGCTTCTTGATCCCACAGAAGTCTTTAAACGAGCGGTCGGAAGAGATTTCGCCTAATTAGGGTACTTTCCTCTCCGAATAGACGGCTCCACCAGTAACAACACAACAAGGTAGTTTTGTTGGCTCTTAGGATCGTTTGATCGAAATGCAAACTTGGGTATTTATAGACCAAGGAAGTTTGGACACCAAGGAATTTCCAAAACCGAAATATTCTTAAGATATGCAATATATTTCCAAATCGGTTTTCATAATTCCTGGAAATGCTATGTCCAATATTAACCGAAATCTCACTAAAAAAATCTCCAATTAGTAAATGCACATTACCAATTTTATTTTCCTTTGATATGCATTCTAATTGCTGGTAATTAAAATCATATAAAATTAACAACCTGAATTAAAATATTTTCAACTTATTTGGGTCCGGGATCTCCTTTAGTTATTAAGGAATATCTTTTAGCAATAAAAGATAAGAGTTTCGGAACATGTTCAAAGTATGTCGACATCTTATTCTTTGTAAATCCGTTTTCATATTTACAATCTTGGAACCGATTATACCACACTTCCAAACAAGTTAGAAATGGTTCATATGATTTTCAAGAATTATGTGATTGATCAAATATCAATACACTAATCATGGGTTTACGGTTCTACCAAACACAAGGATCGGTTCTACCTTAATATGGTTACTGGGACCGGTTACATCAGTTACCAAGATCGGTTACGTCAATTACTAGGACTGGTTATCATATTCTCAAGGTATTACTTGTGATCAGTTACACTAGTCACTAGGATCGGTTACACCAATTACCATGACCGGGTACGCCAATTACAAGGATCGATTACAACTCTTTTGTGATCGGTCATACCAATTACTAGGATCGGTTACACCAATTACAAATATCGATCATACCATCTAAGGTGATTACTTAGGATCGGTTACACTAATAAAAGTCATACCAATACATAAGTCATGCATTGTGACTAGTTTTACCAAGATACATAACAAGTTATGATCGGTTCTACTACCTCACACATATTGGTAATCCAAAGATATGCAATGAATAACAATACCAATAAGCCTAGCGATTTCCCTTTCGATTCATAAAACAAGTTCATGAATGTACTTCCTTTAAACGAATGTAAACATTGTTTCCTAGGATTAAATCTTCACCTACACATAATCACAATAGAATTCATACGATTATGTCGATGCCTTATATACGAAGTTCAAAAGATAAGCGTTATACTTCGTATTCTAATTCCTTAACACTATGTCTACTAGAGTATAATTATTCACAGCTTCGCAGTTATGTTTTCAATATAGCACGACTTGAAAGATACGTTGGGAATGAAACAGTCAAGTCAAAATATTACTAAGCTCAAGAGGAAGGATGATGTCGTCGATGTAGCTTGTTACTTATTCACATTCTTCAAGTCTTCGAGTAATACTTGTATGTCTCATTATCCTAATCTTTCTAGCCTAACCTATACGAAGTTGTCTCTAGTATATAATCAAGCGACTCTTTAATTGAGTTTTGATTCACTAAAATATGACAATCAAACTTGACATACCAACGCTTGGTGGGTTCAACCGAGCTATGCTCTAACGTTTTGGACAACAAATAGTGTTGTCCAAGAATGTATTTCTATCTTTAAAAACTTTACATATTGGTCTTGTAAACATGTTAAGAGAGAAACAATGAGATAGCCGATTCTCTAACAAATGAATCAAGAACCATTCTAAATAATGCTTGTTATGATTATCCTCCGGAATTTCTAGTTGGGATTTTGGAAAAGGATAAATCTTATGTAAAAGTTTAAGATTCTCAATAAAAGTTCATTTTCCTATTAAAAAAAAGATAAATTATTGATCTTGAAATCGAAGTGAAATCTTTAACTTTGACTTGCCAATGGTGATTTGCATAATTATCATTTATAACTTGGCAACGGTATTTTGTGTCCTGGAAAATGATTAGGCTTTGTAAACGATTTTTTTTTTATAAAAACTTTATTGAATAGAATGGCAAGCGCATCGGGCATGCGTGTTATACTAGATTTCACTTCGGTTCCTATATGTTAAGTTCATTTTAACATAAATTAGATTGCTTATACTCCCACAAAATAAATAAGATTCCACGTGACACCATGGCTCCATCGTTGCCCGTGTGGGTCTAACCATATACTCCCTCCGTCCCTAATTAAATGAGCTATTTGGTTTTTAGTTTTGTCCACAAATAAATGAGCTATTTCACTAACCAAGGGGATATTTCTAAAATTACCATTTTAATTGATTATTTTTTCTATAAGAAATATGTATAATTTGATAGTCATGTTTATATTCGTTGCGTAGGTGTTTTAAAATGCTTTTCAATGGTATAAAATTTATAAAAAACCGTGGTATAGTTTAAGAGATAAATCGTTTCTAAATTTTACTAATTATTACGCATAAGGGTATAATTGTAAAAAATACTTAAATATACTCAACTTTCCTCTTTGCTTTAAAATTTGTGCAAACTACAAGTAGCTCATCTAATTAGGGACGGAGGGAGTAGCAAGTAAAGAAGGTGTGTGTTGAGTACTTGTATTAGGTCCTCCATTTAATTCATTTGAACCACTAAACCTTCTATTTCACCAACACTTCCAAACCAGGTACACCACAATTCAGTACCAATGTACTCGGTTCATAACATAGACAGAAGCAATTTAAGGCACTCTTCAAAGCCGACAACGAAAACCTTCCAAAGAATTTGAAAGAAAATGCAGAGATCATATGAGAATTCATAACAGAAACAAAGAGACTAAACTAATTAATACTCAAGGTTAAAACTTAAAAAGTGGTGTAAGAATGACAGGTGCAGCAGCTACTGTTGTACTTCCCTATGCCCTATGATCAAAGATTCATGGACCCAAGTTATTCGTACAAATCCTGATTAGACATAACTTTTTTTTTTCTCTCTGGCTTTTTATTACCCTATATATGAAGAGCTTGGTAGGCCTGGATTTGTAGGACTACGTAGTGCGTACGCCTATTTAGCCTCTTGTTCCTTCATTTTCGCATTTCAGCGCATGACCATATCAAGCTGACAAGCTCTGCTGCCCCAACTAAAAGGGAGAAAAGATGGGAGTTGAACAAAATAGGATCACATGAGTAAAACGTACTACTTGTATTTGGGTTTGCGGGATTTACCACAAGATCGTAGCAAATGTGGCAAATGTGGTTTTTATGCAATAATTTGTTGCATTCGCCAGTATGCGGCAGATGTGGTTTTTATGCAATAATTGTGTTTCTAACGGCTAGCAATTTTAGAACTTAAAGGTTGGCAATATAGCCGTAGCATTTTTGTCTGAAGGAGGTAGGCTTTTTAGACTTTTAACCTTATAGCCTTGAATATGGTATAAACGCACTGACCGCACATTGAGAGTGGAAAAAGTACTTTTATGGAGATTAATGAGTGGAATTACACGTCTGAAACATCTTGAATAAAAATCAACATTTTTCAAATTATATAAAACTGTCAAAAACAGTTACATCTGTGGTTGTTAGAAGAGAGCTAGCTAGCACTACGGTGGCTGCAGCTTAAATATACATACTTCATTGACCGAGACATATTTCCTAACGAGCTAACCAGATAGAAGTAGAACAACAAGTTTAAATTAGTATCAAAGACATATTTCCTAATGCGCTGCAGAAATGAAGCTCACAAGTCAATATCAATTCAAATTTAGAAAAATAAAAAGATTGAGGCTAACGGGCATACTGAGCACAAAATCTTCTTGTCTCATCTTTGAAGAGATAGGGAGGCTAAAATTGGCAAGAATTATGTAGTAAGTAAGAAAAAGAGAAGCTCCCTTATAAGCTTATTAATTAACAATATTTTACTCTTATTTGATCCTCTAAGCAATGCTGCAAACCCCACTTAAATTCTCTAAGCAATCATGCTTATAGTACCATTCACCACACAATTCAGAGGAGATAAGCAGTTGAGCATATAGGGAGAAAGAGGAGTTGCAGAAATGTTGTTAACAAACACCATATTCGCAAACACAAAGAAGTTCTTCACCAAAACTTTCCGAACATTCAAATCCTTAGTCTCCAACGGTGGAGGAAGAAAACATTACCAAAAGCTGAACTCTGCAACTATTCATGGCGATGAAGACAACAATTATCCGGAAGGTACCCATCATCGTACGAAATCGTTAGTTTTCAATGATAAAGAGAACTACTCATCATCAATCATCAAGACGGTGCCTAATGATCAGGAGATAGTGTTGTCATCGGCACCTACCAATATTGCAACTACTAGCTGCAGTCAGGGAATGAGTAAGAGGAGAGTACTTCAAGGAGAAGATGAAAATGGGTACGAGAGGTTTTCAATAGATAAGAAGTTGGAGATAAAACAGAAGATGATAAAGAAATTAGGATTGACGGATAATGCTGATGAAAAGATAGTGATGAGAAATGATCATAAAGAATATGTTATGGACGTTCAAGAAATGCTTCATTATTATTCTCATATTACATGTCCTAGTTACTTGGATATTATTGATAAGTTTTTGATGGAGTTAACGTACAACTCTGAATATCATCAGCATCATGCATGATCCATGCATCCTCACAAGACTACTAGCTTCGCATATCTGAATCCATCAATAAGAATGTCAAATAACATCAATTCCATTAGAGATTAATTATTGAGTTTCTGTACTATGCCACATTGCACCCACTGAATTTTTTTTTTTTTTTTTTTTTTTACTTTATGCTTTTCATGGCTAAGTTCATCTAATTTGATTGTTGTTGATTTTGGTTTGATTCTTGTGTACTTAATTCATACTAAAATGTAGTGTGGTTTGCCATAAATTATTCAATAATTGGTGCACTTTACCCTTAAATAAGAATATATTGCTTGTCATATTCCATTTCTTGAATTGCAACTTTGAAATGGTTGTTGCTAGTGACAAGGCCAGGGGTGGTGGTTGTTCGGGTAGGGTAGTTTGTGTTTTATTTTTCACTTCTCCTTTTCTTTTCTTTGATATTGATAATTACTGTACAAAATAGGATGAATTAAAGGACAATTATGGAAGAAGCAGCTTGGAAATTTGCTGCTGAATTTCTAGCAATAGCAGCACCACATGACTTTAAGTTGGTCCTAACCACATCACCAGTTGGAACTACAGATTCAGCTTGGTAACTTTCCTCGGACTTGAAATTTTCTCCGAAAAAAGAGTTGGCTTCTAGCACGGTTTGCACCAGAGCTGAACATTTCTCATAGAAGAATTTAAGAGGTTTTCTGATCGAAAACCTAGAGGAGATGCGAAGAGTGGAGCTCTTGATTTTTAGCAATGTAGATATAAGTGCTCAAGGGTTTCGTCCTTGCCTGGATAAAAGCAGCAGTTAGGTGCAATATGGTGGATGAATTTATTGCTCCTTTTCCTACACCCAAAACCTTTGTGCACCAAACGTCATATGAACACCTGCACCTTGGTGGAAATGCACTTGACTTGCCATAATCTCTTCCAGAGGAAGGAATCATTCATTCAGTGAAGAAGTCTTCCGATTTTCCAGAAGTTTTGGGGAAGATTTAGTTTGAGCTAAACTCATAAGTGGGAACTCAAATGAGCCCAGTTGCTAATTATCGAGTAAACATCAAAATTTGTTCATGTTTGTAACAAAATTATAATGTTGAAAGTTGAAACATTGTTAATTTGTGATGTTCTGTATTCCTAACAAATCTGAAAGCATTGTGAATTTGTGGTGTACTCTATTCCCAACTACTTTGAAAACACTAAAAACACAGTATTGGGATATATAGTTTTGGGCTTGGTAAGATGGTATGAAGCCTTAGGCAGTGAGGGTTGGGTCTTAGAATAACTAGAACCGTTTTTTTTTGGGGATTACTCAAAAATAGAGGGGGACTACTTTGTGAATATCTACCCTATACTTATAATGGTGTCCTAAAATATGGAAATGACTAACTTACCCTTAACCTAATTAAAATTAAAACTAATCTAATAAATATACATACACATATATACATGACCTAATCTAAACTAGTACGACCGTTGCCACGGTGGGAGGGCCGACCGAAAAAGAATCAGAACATGGGGTTCGTCTGCGATTACTTTCACCCCGTTTCTGAAAAAGTGATACTTTCGCCCCGTTACCGAAAAAGTGATACTTTCCCCCCGTTTCGGCGAAAGTATCACTTTTTCCGAAACGGAGCGAAAGTATCACTTTTCCCGAAACGGAGCGAAAGTTTCACTTTTCCTGAAACGGGTTGTGAAAGTATCACTTTTACAGAAACGAAAAATTAGTCGATCCATAAACCAAAATATGGTTGCATGATGTGTTATGCATCCTTTGTGGTGGTTTGCATAATGGCTATGCATTCAATTTTCGAGAATTGTGCCTAAAAATTAAAGTATCATTTTTCTTGAAACGGAGGGAGTACATCGTTTTATTAGTTGGAACGGAAAATTAGTTGATGCATAAACCAAAATTTTGCTACATAAAGTATTATGTATCTTTTGTGTTTGCATAATGAATATACATTTAATTTTTTAAAATTGTGCCTAAAATGATAAATATCTCCAATTTTTCGTAAAAACTCTAAATTTGATATTGTTGTTTGTGCTCGTTGGATAGATTTTTTTATTAGCTTTCCAACAAGATAAAATTAAGTAAAATTCCAAGGCACGGATTTTTAGATATGTTATATTAAAGTTTGCTTTCCAATTATACCCCTAAAAAATAGGATATATAAGGAGTTATAGTAATTGGACTAAAAGAGAGGGATATTTTTGGTTTTTCAGCATGGACCATTCTCAATCTTTTTGTGGTAATTGATCACTTAGATTTACAAAAAAGTGGCCATATAAAGGTCCTCCCTCGCTTCGCTCGGTCGGCCCAATCATTAACAAAACAAAATCAAAATCAAAATTATAACAAATCCATTACTTTTAATTTTTCACAAATTTGTTACTATTAGTTTTTTTGATCGGTAAAGTCCGTTACTATTAATTAGAGGGTTCATTTTCTTCTTTTCTTTCCGCTTCATCGTCTCGATTGCAAAAAAAATTCCACAAACACATTACTTGGTTGAAAAAATGAGTAGTAATCATCAAAATGAGTTGAAAATGGAAGTTGTAGAGAGAAGTTCGGCTAAGAATTATGTGAAACAGTTTGTCGAACTAGCCAAACTCAGCTTTAATGGAGTTTTTTCTTTCATAGAAAAGTTCGGTTACCTGGCAAATTTTTTTCCGAGCCGAACTTTTAGTTCGGTTACGTCGCAACTTTTTTTCCTAGTCGAACTTTTAGTTCGGTTACGTCGCAATTTTTTTCTCCTAACCGAACTTTTCTCTGAAAACCTATATATTGAGTTCGGTTACGTTGAATTTTCTTTTTCCCAGCTGAACTTTAGTTCGGCTACGTCGCAATTTTTTTTTCCTAGCCGAACTTTTCTCTGAAAGCAAAAACTCCATTAAAGCTGAGTTCGGCTACCTGTGTCTTCAGAATCATTAGCCAAACTACACTTGCAGATGAGTTCGATTACCTGTTCTTCAGATGTTGTAGCCGAAATTTATTTCCATGGTCGAAATCAGTTTATAAATTTTTCATTTTTTCGAAAGTTTTTGCCAATTCAAGCAACATTAACTAAATTTGAAGCATACCTAAATACCCAAAACCCTCATTTCGAAATCAACCATCTTAAAAAGAAAAAAAAAAAAAAAAACCCTTTTTTTTCTCAAAAATTATTCTTTTAAAAACACTCAACTGATTAATCTAACCTCACTAATTAATCATTATTACAGTAACACTAACTAATTAATCTAACCTCACTAATTAATCATTACCAACTGAGAGACAAAGAAAACCAAGGAGTGCACGAAACATCTTTCAACAAGCACGGAACGTAACTGCGGCTGATCAAACACCACTCCCCAAGGATAATGCACAGGTGGAGCACAACAAAGGAAAAGGCAACGGTTTTAGTTCAACCTCAGTCAACCCAGCTTAGAGATTCTCCTTGGATGCAAGGACTATCGCTGAAGCAGAAGAAAAAATTGCGCGTGGTGTTGGTTTGAACCAACACACGCTTAGGCCATGAGTTACCTAGCCTGGAACTGTCAAGGCATTCATAATGCCTCGACGGTCTCTAAATTACGTGATTACACACGTAAATTTAGACCTTCTTTACTGTTCCTGTCTGAAGCTTTAGCGATTGTGTCGCACATGACCTTTTTGTGTACCTCGTTGGGTTTTTTTGGTTCTTTCTCTGTTCCTTGTGTAGGACATAAAGGTGGCCTCTGCCTGATGTGGACATCCCACCTTAATGTCTCAGTTTTAGTTGCTAATCAGAACGTTATACATGCCTACATCACTCCAACTCGACCTCAGCTCGCAGCACCTTGGATGTTCACTGGCGTGTATGGACCTCCACAACCTACTCCGAGAACTGAAATGTGGAAAAACTTTGACAACATGATCACTCCACCAATCATCCCCTGGCTCCTTATGGGATATTTCAACGAAATTATTGATCAACAAGAAAATAAAGGAGGGAGGCATGTTACTAATGGTCAGGTCAGAATGTTCAATAATTTCATAAACTCACATGGCCTTATTGATCTAGGATTTCAGGGAGACACGTTTACCTGGACCAACAATCAAACGGATGGCAACTTCATCATGGAGAGATTAGACAGAGGCCTTGCAACACAACATTGGCTAGATATACACCCACAAGCGCTGATGCGTCATTTACCTAGGATAGGATCAGATCATGCTCCACTTCTGCTAAATGAAAAAGCATTTGCACGAGGCCATTCGAAAAATTTCCGAATTGAGCACTTGTGGTTTCTCCATCCACAAATGAAAGACGTTGTGATCACAGCCTGGAAACAACACTTTTTGCTTGAGGAGACATCCTCGGTGGGACAGAAGTTACTTACCAGAATGAAAGAAACGACTATAGCTTTACAACAATAGCACAAGCAAACTTTTGGGTACCTACCTGACCTCCTCAAAGAAGCGGAATTTCAAATACAATTAGCTCAATCAAAATGTGCAACATCAATAGGCAGTGAACTAATGTTTTGGTTACAACAAGAAAAGGAGACTAGAAATTCACACCTACTGCTTTTGCACTGTCATGATGAATTGGAAACAGAGAGCCAGAATTGATTGGTTGAACAATGGTGACCTCAATACCAGATTCTTCCATACAAAGGCTACAATAAACAACAGAATCAACCATATTCACCAGCTCCAGGATTCAAACCAAAGATGGGTGCACAACCAAAGATAAATAGTTACAATGATGCTACAGCACTACAAACAACAATACATAGCAGAACCAACAACAATAAACATGGAACTATTTGCCAATGTGACACCAAGAATCTCTCAGTTTCACTGTGCACAGCTGATGATGCCTCCAACCAATGAGGAAATACACAAAGCACTCCAGAGTATTGGATTGGAAAAAGCTCCTGGGCCAGATGGATTTATAAGTAAGTTTTTCAAGACATTTTGGGACACAACCAATCCTCAAATTATAGATCTAGTGACCAATTTTTTTGAAAAGGTGGAACTTGAAAACCCGCTGAACCACACAAATATTACGCTCATACCAAAATCTGACAATCCAAATTCAGTGAATGATTATAGACCCATTGGCTTGTGCAATGTGGTGTATAAGATTATTTCCAAACTTTTGGTAGATAGGTTGAGACAAATCCTAAAATTCATGATCAGTCCATATCAGAGTGCTTTTGTACCTAATAGAGCAATTCATGATAACATAGCCATTGCCACTGAGTTATTTCATCATATGCGTTCCACACCACCAACAAAAACCCGAAAATTGCCATGAAATTAGATATTAAGAAAGCATATGACAGCCTAGATTGGGGATTTATCAGGAAAACACTTTGATCCTTGGGTTTCCCAGCTAAGTTTGTAGAATATATCATGCTCTGTATAACTTCAGTGACGTATGCTATCAACATAAATGGAACTCCACAAGGCCGCATCAAGACAACACGAGGACTCAAGCAGGGAGACCCCTTGTCCCCTTACACCTTACATCTTCATCATATGTGCTGAAATTCTATCCACCAACTTGGCAATCTTGGAAAATGAAGGCAAATTGAAAGGTTTAAGCATTTCGACGTACAATCCGCCAATTATTCACTTGATGTATGCAGATGGCTTGATTATCACATGTACGGCAAACATGGAAACTTGTGACAACTTGAACAAAGTTTTGCACAGCTACTCCACTTCAGCAGGACAGGCAATAAACTTACAGAAATCGGTAATCATACATCACCCGAACACATCTCCAGGTATTCAACTATGGCTGACCCAGATGTTCAACATACTAACAACTGCGAACCCACCTAAATACTTAGGTGTGGAGTTCAAGATTGGAAGAAACTCATCACCAATTTTTGCTCAGCTCCTACAAAGATTGGAAAGGAAAGCCAAAGGATGGATGGCAAAATGCCTCAACCAGGCGGGAAGATGGCTACTCATAAACTCAAGCCTGATTCCTACAGCTAACCACATTATGCAGACCCAGCTACTACCGGCCCATGTTCACCAAAAAATAGACAAGATTGCCATGAATTTCTTTTGGGGACATGATAAGGCAACCAAGAAACTGCATATGGTAGGCAAAGAGAAGCTACACTTGCCAATAAAACAAGGAGGACTGGGAATTAGAAATGCAAGGAAACACAATTATGCAGTGCTAGGAAAGCGGGTTTGGCAAATACATGACAAACCGAACACAATCTGCAATACAATGTACATAACCAAATACATGGGTCCAGACTCGATCCTGAGAAGAATTCCGGCTCCAACGGCACCGACCCGGCGCATGGAAAAATATAACCAAAATCTCTCAATTTGTGCAGGAAAATTATGAGATTCAGATTGGAGACGGAAAATCTACCACTCTCAAGGACAAGTGGATACCCATGCATGCACATTTCCCAAGCTTGGGAAATTTGGACAACAATTTAGTAAGTTCTCTAATGGTGCCACACTCTTTAAATTGGAACACTGAATTTGTGGAGCAGATTTTCCCCACAACCATTAGCAGTGCGATTCGAGCCATTCATATTCCAAACCCGGCTTCTCCCGATAAACCAATTTGGCCTCATGCCAAAAAGGGGTTGTACACGGATAAAAGTGGTTATGAGATGCTTATGCAAACTCCGACCCCAACAACCAACCTAAACCAACAGATGAATACAACCAACATGGAAAAAAGATACAAAACTCTGTGGAAAGCGGACTGCCCCCAAAAAATCAGACTTTTCCTCTGGAAAGTCAGCCACGATGGACTTCCGACGTTTGATGCCCTGAACTATAGGCACATAACCTCTACAAACATGTGTCATATATGTAATCTGCAATCAGAAACGGTACAACACTGTCCTTTTGATTGCTCACGAGCGAAGGCGACTTGGGAGATGATGTGTCGACATGCCAACAGTAATGCAAACCAACATAATGTTTATAACAACATAGCTCTACCACCTCATCCACTCCCAACGTGCATTGCTAGGCAACAACATCACATCGGAAAACCATTGGGAAGTCGACGGTCGGACCGAAACACAACACCATCCAACATGCTACAACCACCATTAGACTTTGAGTCTTTTTTGGAAATGCACACCCGGAAGGAGGATTTCACACTGGCCTGTTATACGATGTGGAATATCTGGCTAGCCAGAAACGCCAAGGTTTACAACAACATCGTACAAACACCGAAGCAAATGTTCCATATTGCACTACTTCTTAGCCAAGAATACAGATGGGCGATCCAACATAATATTTCTTCTCGGAATACTACCCAACTGCAACAGAGGAGGAACCCGATAACAATATGGATTCAATGGAAGGCTCCTCAACACCAATGGCTGAAAATCAATACTGATGGAGCAAGCAAATTGAACGCTCAAGGGGAACCTGAGACGGCTGGAGCCGGATGGATTTGTAGAAACGATCACGGTGCTGTGATTATGGCCATGGCAACACCTATCGGAAAAACCACAGCAATCGTAGCGGAAACTTGGGCACTACTCCTTGCTATAAGGATGGCAACAATCAAAGAATGAAACAAAATACATTTCGAAACAGACTCAAAAGCGCTGTTAAGTCTGCTTTCGAAACACCACTCTGAGGCACCATGGCTCATTCAAAATATGCTACAAGAAATATAACAACATCTCCGACGGCTACAGGCATACAGGATAACACACATATATAGGGAAGCGAACCAAGCGGCGGATGGACTTGCAGACTTTGCGGCAAACAAACAATTACAGCTCGGAAACGGTATCATCAACAACACTTCGACTCACATCTGGGATCACTAACACCCTGATTTCCTTAATGTAATTGTTATGAATGAATTTGTAGGGACTCGTTACCCAAGGGAAGTTACTGCTTTTTAATAATAAAACTTCTTCTTTAAAAAAAAAAAACACTAACTAATTTAATTACCAAGGGCAAGTTTGGTATTAAAAATAACTTAGATAAGGGGTGACTCATTATTACTTCTAATATCCACCCAAAAAATTGAAGAGTAGTCCCCCTCTCCTACTTACTGATTGGGCACACATGTAATATTAGTCCGGGAGCAGGGCCTTGGGAGGTCTTTTTGATTTTAAAATTGTTTTTTTGCTATCTTGTGAAAAGACTTCAAAATGTTTTATTAGTCTTAAATATGTGATTAATTATGTTAATTTTGGTAATATTAATGTGAACATTATTTTTTGGTCATTGAAAGGCATTTTATGGTAGTAAGTAAGCCAAAATACGTTTCCGTTAATTCCTATTTAATTACATGGAAATAAAAAATAGTTTTATATAAAAAAAATTATACATAAGTTTTATTCTATTATTTTTTATTCAAGGGATTAGTATTCTTAGCAAGATTAGAAAAGGTCGATTTTTAATTTTGTGTGTGGGAGATTCAGAAGAGTTTTTCTCAGATGTTTTATCTGGGGGACATCATGGTGAAGAAATAACTAATTGAACAAAATTTAGTGCAGAGACACAAAATATCTCAAAAACCTGGTCGTGATTCAGCTGTCACATTGTTTTGTGCTTGATATTTCTTTTGCAGGTGAGAATTCAGAATTTATTCTAGCTTCAAATTCGACCAATCACTGCTGAATATTGGAGCTTTTTCAGCACAACTAACTTCAGAGTTAGAAAGAACTCTGTTGTTAAGCATTCTCGGTCGGAGTACTCTAGGGATGCGTAACCGCACGAGCAACCGTTAAAAAACTTACATTGCTGGATGATCGCAGTGGATATGAGTTGGGACAATATCGGTGAAGGGTCGAGTCAGAGGGTGAAAGAGTATACTAGACGGGCTAGGACTGGTGTTAGTCTTATAAGTGGTAGGGAACTTTGAAGATCAAAGCTTGTATATTTTGGAGCCGGGGACACAGCTCTAATCTAAGACTGTGAGATTGTAACACCCAATAATCAACAGTTATTAGCTGAATGGAATATATATAAGGAAGTACTAGAAAGAAAGAAAAAATCAGTGCAACTGACTTCAGCTCTGATAAAAAAAACTCTACAATTAAGGATGCTCAGGCGAGAACAATCAACCTGAGATGAAGAAATTCAGGGATAGGTGATCTTTTGAGAAACTGCTACATGATGACTGAGAGCTTTTCCCGTTAAGAACCCGACACTGTTGGATGACCACATTCGATAAATTGGGAAAGTATTAGTGGATAGTCGAGTCATTAAATCGACTTTTTAGGACTCCAAAGTTCTTATATGGGGTTATTTGAATGTTTCCATCTTGGGTAGTGGGATAACTGATGTTTTAAGGATATCGAAATTACTATGTTACCATTTTTTTTAAGGGAGTGACTAAATGCAACCCATACTTATACTAATTACAACCTTATCATGAGATTTTAAATATTGATTAACCTAATTAATAGTGGGTGATCAAAACCTACCATCATCATCTTCCTAAACTTACTAATTATTATTTTTTCCCAATCTGTTTTTCAAAAGCGGAGGTTCTATTGTTTGATGCTATTTGTTTCATGAAAGAAATCTACCATATCCAGATTCAATTATATAAACCAAACAAATAGAGAGTATCAGATAACTAATTAAAGGTCTGACGAAATATACTTCACCTCTTTTGATGCAACTCCCTTAGTAAGTTTTGTTGTAACTTGTAAGTACCTTAATTTTAAAAATTCAATGTTAAATTATTTGATATGTAGTTATGAAGTTTTATGCAAAGCAAACTATAAGAAAATAGCACACCGGACACCACAAATTCTAAGAGTTTATCCCAAAACAGAACCCTACTATTACATAGTCTTGATGAAATCACGAAAAATGCTTCTTACTTTATGCAGCAACCATACCATAACTTTGTGGAAAACTGATTTACGGGAGAAAACATATTAGGTTGGAAGGAAAACGATGAAGGTGGGTTTAATTTGGTTACCCACATTAATTAGGTTAGAAATATAATCCTTAAAAATAGGGGTTGTGATTAACTCAAATATGGGTTACATTTAGTCACTGCCTTTTTTAATTACCATACTACAATTTCTTTATACGAAACCTAATTTACTTCAAAATGACTAAATTATTTATTGTTTGATGCATGTTATCGTGGTCCACCTGAAAACTCAAAGCGTGGAAATCTAAAGGGCATCCCCACCCAGTAATGCTATTCCACGCCCTGATCTGCTTCCTACTCTCCTCCCTATCCAATGTCGCAGGCTGAGGTGGAAAAAATCATACTTCTCTATCCCTGACGTGTGATGCTTGAATCGCTCAGCTTTCTTCACTTCTTCATCTTCTTCATCTTCTTCCTATTTTCATAGTTCATATCTGATAGTGAATGAATGGTGACATAATTACTCATCAAGTAGACGCATTCTGAATACGAAAAGAAAGGGACACGTAATACAAGTTGGATTTGATTTCTGGGAAAAGTTTGAAGCCGAGAAACAATCAATGAGAGTGAACTGCTTCCATTGATGATTTCACTGATATTACAGAAAATCAAAGAGATATTTTAAGAGTTTGTGGAAAATTATGAGTTGGGTTCCTGCTGTATTTCAATTTACATTGAGAGAAACCCAAGGTTTGGTGGCAAGAAGTTACGAAAGAAGAAAGCTTGTTGTTGTTGTTTATCTCGATGAATGGGTGCTATTGAATGTGTGCTTTAGAGTTATAACGGGATTAGAATGATGGGTTGTGTGTGCATTCAACATTTACAGGGAAGGAGAGCTGAGAAGCAAGAATCAAACTCAACATTGTTCTCTCTAAAATCTCCAGTTTGAAAGTCGGGCACAAACTGTTCATAGAAATGCTTGAACGAGTATTTTCTTCACAATACATTCAGTTGTTACCAATCATCCTAAGTTCTATGCAGCCCAGCCATGGTTTAATGGGTTAGAGGATTATTCAGAGATTAAGAGAGACATGAAACAATCAATAACAGGTTAGCGAGGTTCTTAAATCTTAATTGAATTTGAAGTAATTGACCCAAAAAAGAAGCTCATGAACCCAAAGTTGAAATGAATGATTGAATATTCAATTTCAAGGGAAGAAACACAAAGATTCTTGAAATAATAATATCTCTGATTTAAGTTTTCATTTCAAAGTTTATTTAAGTTCAATTTAGGGAATCAAATAATGGGTAAGTAATCTCTGATTTTCATATGGTTTATAAGGAGATTCTAAATCCTATTTTGCTGTAATATATGAAACGATGGTTATGATGGGAATAGCAAATATCTATTGAGACCAAAAGATCAGTTGTAACCTTGGTTGACTAAATTTATAAACCCATGATCTTGATTTTAATTTGTTGATTAAAAGTGGTTTTCAAAATCTTCACCTTATCACAACGAAAAAATAAAGGATGAAGGAGGAAATTTTGAGAAAATAATGAGTTCAAAGGAGATATCACGTGATTTTCTAATTACGTGGCTTCTATGTTTTTTTGTCATGTAGTACAGTTGGGTTTGCCACATAAGACCGGGAGGAGAGTAGGGAGGAGAAAGGGGTGGTGAATAGCATTTCCGATCCATATGAGCCCAAATAGCAAGTAATTGCTAAGGAACACATATCGTAATCTATTGGTCGATAAGGTCGGTCCCGGTAACTAATTGTGAATGTTATTCTTAAAAATGAAAAATAAAGAATATATTATAATTTGCTTCTAGGTCTTTGTTTATCCGATTATGGATCTCGTTCTTAAAAGTAAAGACCTATTAGGTAAGCTCTGTCACCTAGCCGATAAAGTTTTGTTTTGTGTCATCGGTGGTCAGATTGAACCAATTATGAAGGACATTTTGGTTATTTAGTGAAATCCATGGAATTGGGATCACTATAATCACTTTGTTATGATCCTATTTTGTCATATTATATAGCCTCCTAAATAACCTAGAAACACCAAGAATTGTTCTTGTAAATTAAAAGTGTGGTCTTAAAATGTTTATCACTGAACACTAGACATTAGTCCATTGATTAAACAGTTCTCAAAAAATCCAAAATATTTTTAACCCATGCCCAATATTTTTACTAAAACGACCATAAATCATCTTCAAATTTGAAGAAAAAATAGTCTTGAAATTGTTTTGACGGTGACAAGTTAATCATACTTTCACATTTCACCCTTATCTTATTATCTAATTATTATGGAAAATAAATATCCAAGGATATTACATTATTTACATTAAAGTAATTTAATACATGAATTTTTTTTAATTAATTAATTTATTAAAAATCGTACAAAACTTTTGTTGGAAGCCGAGCAACAAGCTGAGCCCCAACCCCCTTTTGAATAGCGACTCTTAATCTATAAAAAAAGAAATTTACCAACACCACTACTGACATCATTACTAGCTAGACAATTCTTCAATCTCTTAAAAAAACACAAAGTATCGTCACCCAATTCCCCTAAAGTGGAAAAGGCCAGGACACCCAAACCATAACCATGAGAAGCACATTGATCCGAGTATTTGTTACGCTTACGCAAAACAGCCTTTGCAATAGCTTGGCCGGGGACAAAAGAACGAATGCCTTCACCTGTGAAGGGCGAGACTCCTGTAACATCCATACAAACATCCTGACCATTCTCCTAGTTAAGAACAAGAATATCAGCCGGACACAAGTCTCTATTGTCATCATCCAAAAGACCAAGGGAGACTTCTTTTCGAGCAGGCAAACCATCTTTGTAACAGATGTCAGCTATTACGTCGCGTACCAAGTCATTCCGAAACTTAATCCCAACATCTTTGGCACAATGAAGAGCATGGTCACCAAAAATATCCATAGGTCTATTACAACATGAGCATAACCCACCTTCAGTGAACATGGGGATACCAAGACGGTAAAAAACTACGGCTCTAAACTGTCTTGGACCAAGGCATTTGTTCAAACCACTAATGGGTACAACCAAAAGGTAATCTTGAGCATGCTTAACACGGTTACACTGCCACAAAATAGAGTCTCTTGCAGACATTGGAAATTGGATGGGGATATGCTTCTTAACCGCGTCAAAATAAGTGATTGCCAGGGAATGCATAGGGGGGGGGGCAGTATCATTAATGCAATAATTCGAAGGTATCCACATACCTGAATGAAGTTCTGAAGAGCCGGCTAATAAGCAGGACCTTTATCTAAATAGAATAAGTCGCCAAGAATCACCTTTATCTGGCCAGCGCCATGTCACTAATAAAACTCGAATCCAAACTCACCCCCCCCAATAGTTTAACACCATTGGTAGGTCTGCTAATATCCCTAGGAAAAACATCTTCATCACAACTTCTAGGATCGGTGGTAGTCCAAAAGACCCCCGTCTTCTTTATATTAAGATGTAAACCTCTGCCAGGTCCTTCACATTCTATAATCCTCAGAGCTTTAGATACTTCCAAAGTGTCGCCAATAATTGTCCCGTCATCAAGGTACCATGCATGCAAATCAAGTTTACACTGAGAGGCAATGGTTTTCACAAGTGGATGGAGTGTCAAGGCAAACAAAAGCGAACCAAGAGAATCCCTTTGTTGAACACCAAGAGCGGAGGACAAAATATATTGATCATAATAGAGTCTAGCAGTCCTACTATAGCAAAATTCCACCCACCGAGAAATACCTGGGCAATGGAGGCGCACTTCTTGAATAAGATGAGTCCGACTAACCATGTTGAACGCATTTGAAAAGTCAACAAGCATCATGGACATATAAGAAGACTGTCCTTTCAACTCCAGCAAGCTATTTACAGCGTGTAAAATACTCTCGTCGCCAACTGGTAAGCTGGGAAAGGGGATGCCTACAATGTAAATTGCAAGTGCACAGTGTCGACTAGCAACACAAGGCAAGTACAGGTCGATCCACAGAGATTTGAGTGTGTAAAGTTGATCTAAAGCTTCACTAAACTGATTTCTAAAAGAGAGTAACACAAATATGGTTTGTTTTGGTGTCGATACGACAAGGAGTTGTTACTGTATTTCTAAGTTGCAAAAAACAGTTGTAAAAGGTTAGAGAACACTAGGGCTGTTGATTCCACCACCTAATCCTATGCTAAGGCAATACCTATTCAACTTGTGCTCTTGATTCTTTCCAGGGAAGGATACAAGGGATTATGCATTAGCCACTCTTACTAACTCACCCCTAGTATTAGATGTCTTCTTACAGTACATCTAATCACAGGTCAATTAACTCAATTAGCTAATTCAATTTTCCTATAACATTGAAGCACAACAAGAACAAGGGTTTGAACAAGAATTAACTCAACATAAGATTAAGGGTATCCTCTATACCCTAGCAGAGTGAATTAAAACATTATGCAAATACTAAAAACAGAATTGAAAATAAATTACAAATAAAAAAACCCTAAAAATTGACTGCCTCCTTCTTAGATGAGGAACAACTCGGTTTTATACTTCTGCCTCTTCTCTAACACTCAAAATCAACAATAAATGCATACCCAATCCTGTTCCCTCTTCCAATTCGGCTCTGGAAGCCATTAATGCTTTGTTGGAGAAACCCTAGCTCCAACTATCTCAAACCTAGCTTCTAGGGTATGGGAGAAGCTATGTAAGAGGTAGCTTGAGCTAGAGTGGCGGAGAAGGTGGCCAGTGGTGGGCTGCTTATTTCTTGGTGTCGGGGGATGGAGATGGTGGTGGTGATGTTGGCTCTTGCCATGGTCGGGGGAAGAAGGGGATGGGTTTCTCTGGTTTTGTCGGGGAGGAGAGAAAAGAAAAATGAGAGGAGTGTTTGGTTTGGGTGAAGGTATAGGTGGCTTCGGTGTGAAGCGGCGGGCAGCGTGAGTCGATGCGCGGCCGATGCGAGCGTTGGATACGGCGGAAACCGATGCGTGGGCTGATGCGACCGTTGGATGCGGAAGGGTCAGATCTCACGGCTCAGATGCGACAGGCTTGGATCCGGGTTATGGGCCGGGTCTTGGATTGCTCAAGCCCATGTCTTTGTAAATGGGTTGCTACTTGTTGGGTTGCAACTGATGCGCACGCGGGTTGTGGCTTTCTGCTCCATAGACGCTTGTCTCCAATTTTCTTCTCTTTTGGCTCCTTAATTTCTCCGAACTTTATTTACTACCTAAAAACACAAAATTAATTAGTACAAGTATTTATTCTTGAAAACAGAGAAAATACAGAATTTGGGATAATATCTGATTTCTAAGCACAAAAGATGAGTTAAACGCCAATAAAAAGATGTAGAAATACGCAATATTTGGCACTCATCAAATACCCCCAAACCTGAATTTTACTTGTCCTCAAGTGAAACAGAAATTAAGAAATCCTAACTATACCACTGTCGCTGGTCTCTCGAATGCATTTAACGTATGCACTAAGCCTTTAAACCCCTAGGTGTCCCTAGTGGACGAGTTGTAGTCTCGTGAGGGTTTACCAGAGGTGTACCCACAAAACCTTCTCCATCTTCAGAGCGTAAAAGAGTCTCAAGCATCCAAGGATCTATGAGGACATAGAGTTTCTGCATGCTAGTAACACGAAATTAGAACTACCAAAGAACGCATTCTCATCCTTAAGAGTTGAGCGAGAAATAACCATACCATATGAAAGAATTCGGGTTCGAGAGTGATCACAAGCCTCGACTTCTGCCTCACCAATAGGGTTTTATGATAATTGCACTCAAAAATACCGCTTTTTTAGTCTCTCATGTGTGCAGGCATGAATAAAGAGAGAAATCCTGCACACGTTGAAGGTGAGAAGGATAACCTTCCGAAATAATTTCTGGAGACTCCACAGAGTTGTGGACAAAAAGAATCTTTTTCTGATGATCTCTAAGAAAGGAAATCAACCATTAGCAAGGATAGGAGTACTTACTTACCTTCTCACCCGATCGGCAATTAACATCACTCTCTCATCGCATTCATAGAAACGTCTTCAATCTTCGGTCTTCAACTGTTGATGATGAACTTCTGAATTTCACAAAAAATTGACATTTTTTTTTTTTGACATGAAAATTAAAATGAAAACAATAAAACTCAATTTTCCACACTTGTATTGTCTTGATTTCACAAACTTCACTAATTCTCATCTTATTTTCTTTTCTTTGACTTGTTGCATGTAAACCTTGGATTATTTCAATTTTTCTTCAAATATTCTGACGTTGCTCTGCTCGCTGAAGATGATGTGTTTCTATGGATCTGTTGATGTTGTTGAGAGGGAGAGAGTGATGCTAACTGCAAATCGAACTACAAGAAGGAGTTTTCATCTTTAAACGTCACCCTCATGATTGACAAAATTAGCACTCAAGAGATCAAAAATAGTGCTGAAAGTGGTGCGAAGTTGGGTAGCTCACCATTCCTACCCTAATTGACGTACGGTGACACACACTCTAACAGATTTTTAGAAAGTCACAAAAATTGAAGGTCGGTGCCTCGCTTGATGTAAAAATTGGTAGTCTCCACTATGGGTGATCACAATTCTACTACTTGAATGTCTATACAAAGACACCTAATTCGCCCTCCGGCATGGTTAAATCCAACTTTAACGCTCTAATCAACTAAGAAACCCGATTGTGTTCTCCAAAGACTTCCAAGTTCAGTTATTTCGGTCAGACTCTCTATGTAAACATAGCTAGAAGCATGCTAGTGACTCTAAGATCTCTAAAAGTTGGAGGTTTTATGCAAGTATTTACAAAGAGTTTTGAATTTTTTTTTGAATTTTTGAATATATTTTTTTTTATCAAAGACTAAAAGACTAAAAACTCTATATGCAAAACACACCCCCAAACCTAAATCAAACATTGTCCTCAACGTGTCAACAGATGATAAGAATTTAAATATTCACATACCATGAGAACTATGTTGAGTAGAGAAAAGGGAAGAGATTACCGGTATGTTGGCAGAGCAAGGTTAGAGCTTCATTAATCAAGGCTAGAATCCAACATTCTCAGCTGAGATCATATTGGATTAGCACAATATATACAAAAGAAGACTCAACCGATTCAAGATAGAAGATTTAACAAGACCTACTGGAATATATACAAGAAAAATTTACCATACACCAACAATCTAAAGAGTTGAGGATCAACCCAAGAGAAGATATGCATAAACATCAACAGCCTTACAAAAATATAACATGAGAGTGCAAGTAAGATATGTGAACGATTTTCCCCCAAACCTAAACTTGTCAACAGATGTGTTTTTGAGCACAAAATCTTACATTTTTAAAGGTACATCATGCACAAGGTCTAATTCAAAATGAGTGGTGTTAAGAATAGGCAGATATACACATTCCAACTGTGGCTCCTTAAAGGTGTTATACTTTGATGCAAAATAGTCCAAGAGGACTTGGGAAGCACAAAGCTCTAGGCCTATATTAGGAACTCTCGAGAATAGTTGGTTTAGGTGCAAGACCCTCAGTTGTGACATAAGCGGCGGTTGGGCATGTCTAAGTTGTTCACATGTGTGAGATCAAGAGTACCATTATCACTCACATCAATATCCCCCAAGTCATCTACACGTCTTTGTAACATGCTCATGTTCATAAAATATTTCGACAAGTCCCAGTCCATAATCATCATCTACAACTTCGTTTCATGTATAGGAGATCACAAGAAACTTCACACTGTGACCTAGGCCGAGAATTAGACACATCAATTATATCTACATGCATTGAATCATCTGTATCAACAGACAATTCGGCTATCCCTAGGTCAGATGCAAGTTGAATAGCATGCTCACTTTCACAGAACAATTGTTCAAACCCCAATTCAAAGATCACATGTATGTATGGATTGAATATTAGAAGAAGTATCATTCATAAGGTTCACAGTAGAGAAGCTTAATGTCTCTGAACCCAAAGGTTCCACCATATTTTCAGCATACACATGCTCTTCTAATATATCATATTCATCATCATCATCATCATAAAAAAAATACATTTCCCTATTCAAAATTGTAGCATTTCTAGTGCACTCATTTACCTCTTGATTAGGTTCATATTCAGTGTCAGTTGCATGAGTAGGAATAGAAACACTATTTTCAAAATTTACTTTATTAGGGACAACAAACATCATATCATGAAATTCCTTCCATTCTTCATTTTGTAAATGAATCAGGTTCATTTTAAGAATCATAGTAAGTTGTTCAATGGAAGGAGAGTCTTCACTAGTGGGTATCCTTGTCTCATATGGATATTCAGTACATGGTTGTGCATGAGGTTCACTAGAAGGGGAATTCGAGATGTTGCTATATGGATGATCATGCAACGCTTGTAATTCAAACCTAGCATTGTTTTGCTCTATGAGTTTGATATTCTCCATTATCGATTTGCATACAAGGGTTCATTGGAGGACAGCATTGTTCAACCTCCCATGGCGGTTGATGATACATGTGCGCATAATGATTAGGGTATGTGTATTCAAGTTCGGGGCCACGAGAAGGTTCATAATACTCCCTAAAATCATTGACATCATGGTCTCATGGGGTTCATATTGTGAAGCATGCCCATAAGCAAGCTCTCTAATTGACCTATGTGATGATTTTTCATCCCTAATGCCATCCCAAAATCCTATCATGCCAGGCAATCAATTTGGCCACAAAAAGAAACAATCATAGCATAGCACACATCAAGCATGTTATAGCACTCAAACAACCAACGATTAAGCTCACATGAATCAAACACCAGTCCTCAGAATCAATCACACTGGATTGAGGGTTGCTGCTGTTAAGAGATGCACATCACTGGTTGTGCACAGCACAGCTTATGCACAGCACAGCTTATGCAAAGCACTGCACAGGTTATGCACAAGGAAAGACAGAGAGTGTGTAAGGTGCACAGGGCAGGCTGGGTTATGCTCACTCAAGGTGAAGCACGTGCTGGGCTTGTGTTTGAAAAACAACAAGCTAATGCTAACACAATTTCTGTTACTCAACAACTCATTCAAGTACCACAGGATCACAAACAACTTACGAATCTTTGGTTCACGAGATGCAACAAATGCAATAGATGCAATAGCAGATGAACACTTTCAACACTTTACAAAATATTTGGCATGCCACAGAGTGTCAACTGGTTCAGTTGACCTCAATTTTCAGAGATCATACACAGATATGCAGATATTATCAGGGGTGTTGTGATCACAAAGAACTATTTCGAGCCAAGCACTCATGGCGGTTAGCCAAGGCGAGCAACAATCAACAAATATGGCTATAATATCACAGGGGAATGAGCAATGTTTAGTCAGGCAACAAATCAGCAAACTATTCAGATGCAAAGATTCCACACTCTCACAGCACACTTGATATGAGATATAGTGTCAACTGTGTTGGTTGATCTCAATTTTTACAGGTTATGCATAGAGGTGACAGAGTCAACAGGGTCAGTTGATAACTTGGCTATCCAAGTTGCAGCTCAGTCTCAACAGCTACAGGGGCTGGAGCTGAGCACAGGCTTTGTTGAAGCCAAGGATTCACTGTGAAGATGTAGCTAATTCAGCCAATTGTCAGTGCACAGGTTACACAAAGCACATGTTCAGAGATAGTTTAACTCAACTTCCTCAGGAGTAAGCTTATGGAAATTCAAAAGCTAGCAACAGAACTTTACACACTCAAATCTCTTGGAATTATTCAGATGAATACCAACAATTGCAGGGGTTGATCAGGGTTTTGCAAGTCTCTAATTTATCATGCATACATGAAATATCACACATACATTCATCAACACAGCAGGGTTAGAGAACAATACCACCGATAAAAATCGGGTTTAGGCAATTCCACAATTGTCCTGTGCCTCTTTCTTCTCTTCCTTGGGTTTATGCTCCATTTTTTTGTAGCACAGGTACCTGTAAGCTCAAAGGAGAGATTTAGTTCTCTGGAATGTGCAACTTAAAGCAAAGAGGATGAATATCAATATTGGCTATCAATAACTGAGAAGACTCTGTAGTATGAAGATGGATTACTCCACTTGGTTATCTGTCCTGGATGTACCAAGTTACCAGTGATGTCATTCACAATAGAGTAAGATGAAGTTGATACAGAGTGCAGTTATAAGCAAGTTTCAAATGCAAGAATGTTCAAACTGGAATGAGATGCATGATGCTAGGATTGGTATATCATAGGTGATGAAAAATTTAGCTAAAATGCAAATGCTTAACTTACAGATGCACTGTTTTATGAAAAGCTACAAAATCCAAAGTATGCTAATATAGTAGTGCAACTATACAAATGGTTTAACTGTATTCAAACAGTGCTAACAAGTTTACAACCTGGGCCATAAACAGAGCTAGCTACAGATGCTAAAATTGATGCAAAGTTGCCTTGTAAACTAGTAACAAAGCTTCAAGTGAGCTACAAGTAAGAAGCACTAAGATCATACAGTTATGCAATTAAGATAGGCTAACTAAGATATGCAACAGATGGGCTAACTAAAATGCAGTGACAGAATGCAATAAAAGATGCAGAAATGGCAAAATTACAGCTAAGTTACACTAAGAATGACTAAAAACAGTAATTTAAAGCACATATATACAGGTTAATATATAAATCAGCAAAGTAAACTGCAAGACCTTAGCAAATTAAAAGCTACAGGGTGAGATGCAAGACGAAACGAATGCAATGACAGAAAGAACAATTACAGGATGATTAAAGTTACAATTGTAACTAATCTGGTCATGAACAAACTACGAAAGATACACTAAACAGATGTGAAGGAAACTACACGAGATGATTGAAACAACGAGCTAATAATAAGATGCGAGATACGAGATGAAGTTATACTAACAACAACGAAAAACAAGATAAAATCTAACACATATATACAAACTTACAATAAAAACCGGTGGAGTTAATACTAATAAGCAACTACACTACTACCAAATCCCGACAATGGCGCAAAAACTTGGTAGGTCAGGAAAGGGGATGCCTACAATGTAAACTGCAAGTGCACAGTGTCGACTAGCAACACAGGTGTTGATGGTGGATTTTCATTTAAGGTTAAAATTGTAAAACCAGGAAATTATGCGCTGACATCTTGTAAAACATAAAGCCATTAATAAGTGTTGGATACTCCCTCACTTAATTCACCAAGAATGGAGCATGTGGCAACAATCCCATTCTATGAATACACGAAATTCATCCAGGTTGTAGCATGTAGCAACAATCCCATATACCCTGTGAATTTCTAGCATTATTAATTAATGCGCAATCAGCCTTGTATTTCCTGTACTCATTATCAGTGCGGCATGACGACCGAGTGTTACTCTTACGAGCAACACGAACCTCCAAGCATTATAATGAAACCATGTACGAAATACCCGTACAGGTGACTCTCGGTGTGTTATACTAGCCCGATTGAGCCCCTCTAGGTGTGTTATACTAGCCCGATTGAGCATCCGGTGACCATATCGGTCCGGATATGATCGCGATCATCCAACTCCACAAGCATGATTGGATGACCCGGATCAATTCCATCACCCCCAAGCGGTATGGAATACCCACTGCCGACCATGGTCGGCCATTGGCCTAGCTTGCCAAAAACGTTCATACCAAGCAGTATGGACGGAAAACCCTAAATTAGGGTTTGCGGCATATTACATGTGTCGCAAAACAGACTCAACCATCCATCTTCGCAGGTATAGATGGAGGGTGTAGATGTAAACTCAAAGGGCCCAGAGCATGTCAACACAATCACCGAGGGCTCGCCTACACACTTGACCAACCGGTCAAGACCAACCATGCTTGGTCGTAACAAATTCGTGCGCCCAAACAAGGGGTGACGCACGGCTTTGAAATCCCGAATTAGGGTTTTGAGCATCACGAGCGTCCATCTTCTCGAAGCACGAATGGAGGGTCCAAGATTAGATTAAGCGAGTCCGGTCATACCAGCGCATGACCACCGTGGACCCATCTATTCCCTCACCCGATCGGCCAAGGCATATCATGCTGGTTAATCCAAAACGCACGCCCAAACTAGCGAGGTCACACCTCCCAAACCACAACCCATCTCGACCGCTCAACTTCGCCGGACGATTTGGATGGCTCAGATCACGTTTTTATGGGATATTCAGGTATAGGCGTGAACACCAGCCTACCACCTTCACACCAGGCCAATCGGCCAAAACCGACCAAGATTGGTCGTCTTGGAACGTGTGCCTGAAGAGGGCGTGACGTGCGGCTCTTGTGGCGCTGTTTTTCTGTCACAAATCGATCTCGATCACTCAACTTCACCGGATGAATTGAGTGACCCAGATCACACTTTCGAGAGGTAATGGGTATAGGCGCCTACACCATCATGCCGTCTACACGCATGTATGGTCGGCCTGGCCAAAGTTGTATCCCATGCTTGGTTTCGACCAAGTCAAGAGTGATGCTGCGCACCTCTTCAAAACCCTAATTTTATTAACGATCGCGAGATGAGTGTCTCAAAGATCATCTCATCCGTCCAACTTCACCGACTTGGTTATACAACCCTGGTCGGGGAGTTAGTTGGTCGGTGAGGCGTCATTACCCATCACTTTACCACACCATGATGCGATACATAAAATACACACGATACTTCACAAGTATCAACTTCACGAATAACGCAGATTATTCAAATTAGCATTACATGCTACCTATCGTGGATCCACGATCCACACGTTCAGGACATCAATCATGTCACAAACTGGGGGATACATCTTTGGGGTATTGGTGCGGCGGTTTACGGCGTGCGGCGTGCAACGCGCCATCACAAGAACGTGTTAGGAAGTCATGGACGGTAAGATATGAACAGGAGAAGTGGGAAAGACTGGTCGTGTGGCACCGATGCACAACTCCACTACTCCATCACTCCACTTCCTCCACTTCCCACGAGAGACGTGAATAAGGCTCAATGACTTGTATAAATAGGTTCTCCGCCCTATTTCAAAAACAAGAGCAAGTCCAGACAAAAAATAGAAACCAAGTGTTAATACAAAATACCTAACCCGATAGCTTGCATCATGTAAGCGGTTCGACTTTACTGTTACAAGTCATAAGCAAGCCAACACCTTCACAATCTCAACACCTTCTTCGCTTCCCTCCCTAAGATCAACCCCATCTCCTTCACTTTGTGACCAAAACAAGTGCTGGAACGGCCATTTCTTGGTTTAGGCCGTACTTGCATAGATTGACTTAGAATCTACAAGCACTCACCGCGCGATGCATTTGTTTAGGGTTTAGATTCATTCCTCATCCATACACCCCAAATTACCAAATTCAACAGGAGTAGTTTTCACCCATAAACAATTGGCGACCACAGTAGGAGGTTGATCTCTCGGTTGCACAAAATCGAATTCTCAATTTTTTTTCGGTTTCCATCTCGCAATGTATCCGGAAACCACAGGTGGTTCGAGATATCATGGGAAATGTAGCTAGAATGCTTTGGAGGATGTCTTGGCAAATCAAGCCGGTATCACCGGAAGACGAGCGAGACATTTCGCCTTTTGAATGATATAGCGGCACAATTACAAGAAGAAGTCGGCGGGGCATCTACTCAAGCAGTGCAAGAAATGCTGAATCCTTAGTCAGGAGTCACACCTTTACCGGTGGAGAGACGAAAAGAGCGCGTAACCGCAGGAGACTCAGGAAAGACGAACAACATGGTCCAGTCAACAATGAAGAACCGAGGCAACTCCACAGAGGAAAGGACTTGTATGGAGTACTACAACGCCTACCCGGATAAAGAAAGGGAGCACACATCCTATGGAGCCTTGTTAGAAGATTTATATCTCAAAACTCTTGTTGAAGCCCTAAGACTGTCCAATCCGCATCGTCCTTTCATCCAAGCGAAGAAATGCTTGAGGAAGGAGAGATCGATCGGGAAATACGTGAATACGAAGGATGGGAGCGTTCAATTCGATCACTCGGCGGTGATATTGCGACACCTTCCACATCCCTTTACCCCAGGCAAGCGATCCGCGGATATGATGGCACCCGCAAATCTTCCAACTTCATCTCCAGAACGTGCTCCACATCAAAGCCACGTAGAGACATCACAACGCCCACTAACGCAGGAAAAGATGGACTCGAAGTACCTACGCTTTCCGTTCCCGATGGAAAACATTTTGGAGTTGCTGGAGATGTGGGTACGAAATAGAGAGGTGGAACTACCTCCTGTATGGTGTCCACCAACCGATCAAGAAATAATGGACCCGAGATCTTGTCATTTCCACCGGTTCCTTCACCACCCTACCAGTGAGTGCGACGCTTTGAAGCACATTGTTCGGGAGAAACTTGGTTCAGAGGGATAGCTCTCATTCTCTAAAAAATTAATGCGGACAACTTCCTTGGAGAGGCTACTTCGGTTTGATACAAATGAGGCTTCAAAGACAAGTAAGTTCTATTCAGCAATTTTATAAGAAAGATAGTTTTGGAATTCACTGGGGACTTAGCATCCCCACATGGAGAAAGAGACTCAGTGATCAAATGCATGTTTGCTTCCCTTCATACCTCCCTTTTACACGACATTTGCAATTTCATATGACATGTGCAATCATTCATAACCAAGATGCAAATTCTATTTAAAATAACCTCTTTCAGGAAAGTTATTCACAAAACTATCTCAGAATAAACCAATTCAATTACCTATTAATTCAAAACCAGAAGTCAAGTTATCCTCACTATCACTCAAAAAAGAAAAAGAAAAGACAAGTATATGGCACGAATCCTTGAGGAAAGTCCTTGAAGCAACTCGTCCTTCGGGCAAGAGCGACTTTCATCCTTTGAAGTACGACTTGCTTCGACTTCAACTCCTCGGACAACTTTTCAACCTCTTCTTCCTGGCGAGTGACACATTACGCAGAAGGGCTTCACCTTGTAATTTTGGAGCTCCTGAATCTCGGAGAACCTTTTGAGGAACCAAGGAGCATTGAAGTCGTCTTTGCACAAACACATCTCGATGGCACTTCCCGTCTTCAATCATCTCCTCAGAAACTGTTCGACCAGTTGCGACGCTCATCCCATGGATAGAAAATAAAGCCTCCTGAATGCGGTTGACCAATGCAAGACGACTTTTGAGCTTCGTAGTGGTAGCAATGTGACCGTGTTTCTCCCATATTGCCGTGTACAACTCCTTGAACCGAACCAGCACTGCGAATCCTCCAACCAACACATGACCTGGATAAGGAACAATGAATGGAGGATCAAACAAAACTCCAGTTGTGCTACCAATACTTCACCGATCCACGGGAACCTTGTCTTTTACGGGAGACCTTTCGAAGGAGTCACCACGACGGCTTTATTGGCCGAAACCTGCTCAGAACGTTCTTCAAGGGGAGCAACTTCAACTATAACAGATGTTGCCTCTCTTATATTCCTTCCGACATCTATTTCACTCTGGGTGCTAATTTCCATCACGACCCCGTCAACAAGATCACTCAGGGAGGCGGCTTGTCCAACCGAGCTTGCATCATCTCTGTCATGGTCGGAAAAAGGAGCGGTTTCTCCAGGACGTCTCGGTATGAAGATCAGTACCGCCAGACTTCTCAGCATGAAGGTCAGTCTCGCCAGACTTCTCAGCATGAAGATCAGTACCGCCAGACTTCTCAGCTTGAAGGTCAGTACCGCCAGACTTCTCAGCATGAAGATCAGTACCGCCAGACTTCTCAGCATGAAGGCCAACATTACCAGCCTTCTCATTCTAAATGCGCGCCAACCTTGTGAAGACATTCTCTTTCGGAATCCCCTGATTTCAAGCAAGAATCACTCTTAGAAAGATTCACTCTGGAGAAATAAAGGAACCAACGGGAAGAGATTTAAATACCTGCATATTGGAGGAATTGAGGATCACCGGACCACATGCCTGCCTCTTGGATCTCTCTCCTGCTTGGGACTGCAATCCTCAGCTCTGGTCCGTTTGGCTGGAAGTGGCTTCAACCGGAAATGCTTTTTCAAAATGTCAGAAGATGGTTCACCACGGGAACCTGTCACAACACTCTCCGAGAATTCCTAGAAGATCAACAGTTGCCTCCTCCAAAATTCCTTGTACTTATCGGTTACCACTGGGTTTCTCCCAATAGGCCAGAAGGGAAGGCTCACCCGTTCTAAAAACACGTCAGCATTAAGGATATTTGGGAGGAATTCTTTCGGAACCCATGGTGGACGGATAAATGGGACACCCTGATCAAACCCCATTTGACGAGCCGCCCTGTCAATATTATACGGAGTCACAGTAAATTCTTCGTTGAATAAATATGGGACATATCCTGGGATGCAGCTGTGCAGGTAAACAATTTCCCCAAATCTCATAGTCTTAACATCGGTGCACAACACAACATCATGACCATCAGAAGCAGTAGCAAAAGTCTTTGGCTAAACAATGGAAGGGTGGACCGGCCCCCATGGACGGAAATCAACAGAAGACACATTGTCAAATATGTCCACGAGTTTTGCGCCTGCTCTGGGACGCCTCCTATTCCAGCGGAGTATTCTCAAGCCACCATACAAGTTGCTGAGCAAATTTGCAGGAGTAGGAGCATAGCTTTTGAAGTGTTCCCATAAGAATGCCTGAAGAAAAGCGAAGTGAACGTGCGATTCCACCTTCTTGTACCCGTTAGAAACATGCATGTTCATTGCTAAGGCGTCCGGATGAGAGTACGGCGATCCAAGGAACAAGGCACCCGGGGGAAGAACTTTACCTTTTGCCGACTTTATAGCGATCTTAACGAGGTCACCTCTAATGGTCTTCTTTCCCAGGAACCGTCGTCGAATATATCTCGGATAGCCATAAAGACAGAGAACGCAATCACGGCGAGCTCATTTTCCAACTCTTGATCCGGCTCTGGGTCTACAGGAGACCACTCCGACACCCACCAGGTGTAAAAGCATCTCGTATCTTTTTTCTCCTCCTTATCCAGACTGTCAAATCCCGCCACCTTTTGAAGTATAGCATCATAGTTACGTTGCTCCGTATCAGAGAGATCGTAAGAAAGACTTCCAGCAACAGGCAGGTTCATTAATGTAGCTACACTCTCCAGAGTAATAGTCATCTCTCCCCATCTAGATATGGTTGTATGAGTAGAAATGCGCCACCGAGAAATGAAGGTAATCAAACCCGACGTCTTTCTTAATTTCAAGAGCAGCAGATGCCATGACCGCATTGAGGATTTGCGCTTTGGTCAAATTATCTTTAATGTCCTTATTACTCAACATGCGCCTCATCCATCCTTCATAAGAACCCAGTGGAGTATGGAAAATCTTGAAGTCAATAGGGGAAGGCGGATATTCGTTTCTCCGGAGACAAAATCTCATCACAAGTGCTGAAGAAGAAAATGGATCAGCATCCATATTTTCTGAATCGGAAAGCAGGACTATCTTATGAGAAGGATGTCTTCTAATGTTTGGAAAAGGCGAGGTGAACAACTCATCATCGATGTTCGGCATATCTTTGAATCCACCAACACTTCCCGGCTTGGCACCAACATTATCTCCTAAGACATCTCAACGGGAATTCTTTTCTTCATTCCACAATGAAATAAAAGACAGGAGTTACAACTTGTATGAAAAACGCATGAAGCGTGTAGTCACGCACGACAAGACACGTTGAAATGCACAAGAGCTGGGATTAGGCCCAAATACCAGTATTACTCAAATTTTAGTCTGGTATTGGTTTCAAGTCCGTTTGATCAATTGGTTTCAAGTCCGGTACAAGTTTGATCTGGTATTGGTTTCAAGTCCGTACAAGTTTCGATCTGGTATTGGTTTCAAGTCCTACAAGTTTGATCTGGTATTGATTTCAAGTCCTAGTATAAATTTCAAGTTCGGTGTTACTCAAGTTTCAAGCCCGGGCACAAGACTAATACAAAGTCGACTTTCAATCAAGCATACACGGGCCCGCGTTCATCCGCACACATCATAACACGATTTTTCTTTATTCATGGGAATCGTGTCTATGAGATTCAAGTCAAGGTTTTCTTTTCAAGATACAACCTAAAAGCTAGGTTTTGCATGCAATGGTGGAAAGAAGCAAAAAACAACATGATCATGGATTCACGGGTTGCTTTACTAAGCAATTCTAGAAAATATTGGTGTATCAACCACGGTGGAAAAAACTAAGCATATGCACATCTTACAAAAGGTGTTTACCTAGCAAACTAGGGTTTTACCTTTATAAAAAAAAAAAAAAAAAAAAAGGGGGGGGAGCGAAACTTACCTTGGACGGCAGCAACGACGGCGGCGGCGGCAATTCCTAAGCAACAACAACAACGCGTTGGCGGGAGCGGCAGCATCAAGGTCGTGGACGAGAGCAGCCAAACAAAAAAAAAATCGTGAGGAAAAGAAAGGGGGTTTGGTCTCTTTTATAAACAAAAAATTAGAAGAATCCCAATAGAACAAGGATTCCTCTTTTATTTGGTTTCCTCTTTTGATTCAAATACCCAAAGAAGGAAACCGATCCCACCAAAGGATTCCATACAAGCGCAACGGCGTGGACAACTAGCGGTCGGTCAATACTCTTCCGGGTAAACTTCCTTTATCTTTTCTTCCTCACATATGTATGTTACCATATCATGCCTACCCCACAATAGTGTAACCATTATGTGCTAGGCAGGGGACTTAATGTTGATGGTGGAATTTCTTTTAAGGTTAAAATTGTAAAACCGGGAAATTATGCGGCCGACATCTTGTAAAAGATAAAGCCATTAATAAGTGTTGGATACTCCCTCACTTAATTCACCAAGAATGGAGCATGTGGCAACAATCCCATTCTATGAATACACGAAATTCATCCAGTTGGAGCATGTAGCAACAATCCCATATACCACAATGAATTTATAGCATTATTAATTAATGCGCAATCAGCCTTGTATTTCCTGTACTCATTATCAGTGCGGCATGACGACTGAGTGTTACTCTTACAGAGCAACACGAACCTCCAAGCATTATAATGAAACCATGTACGAAATACCCGTACAGGCTGACTCTCGGTGTGTTATACTAGCCCGATTGAGCCCCTCTCGGTGTGTTATACTAGCCCGATTGAGCATCCGATGACCATATCGATCCGGATATGATCGCATCATCCAACTCCACAAGCATGATTGGATGACCCGGATCAATTCCATCACCCCCAAGCGGTATGGAATACCCACTTTGCTGAGCCCGCATGGTCGGCCATTGGCCTAACTTGCCAAAAAAACGTTCATACCAAGCAATATGGACGGAAAATCCTAAATTAGGGTTTGCGGCATATTACATGTGTCGCAAAACAGTCTCAACCATCCATCTTCGCAGGTATAGATGGAGGCTGTAGATGTAAACTCAAAGGGCCCAGAGCATGTCAACACAATCACCGAGGGCCCGCCTACACACTTGACCAACCATGCCAACCATGCTTGTTCGTAACAAATTCGTGCGCCCAAACAAGGGGTGACGCACGGCTTTGAAATCCCGAGAATTAGGGTTTTGAGCTTCACGAGTGTCCATCTTCTCCTAAGCACGAATGGAGGGTCCAAGATTAGATTAAGCGGAGTCCTGGTCATACCAAAGATGACCACCGTGGACCCATTTATTCCCTCACCCGATCGGCCAAGGCATATCATGCCTGGTTAATCCAAAACGCACGCCCAAACTAGCGTGGTCACACCTCCAAAACCACAAATTGATCTCGACCGCTCAACTTCGCCGGACGATTTGGATGGCTCAGATCACGTTTTTATGGGATATTCAGGTATAAGCGAGAACACCAGCCTACCACCTTCACACCAGGCCAATCGGCCAAAACCGACCAAGATTGGTCGTCTTGGAACGTGTGCCTGAAGAGGGCGTGACGTGCGGCTCTTGCAGCGCTGTTTTTCTGTCACAAATCGATCTCGACCACTCAACTTCATCGGATGAATTGAGTGACCCAGATCACACTTTCGAGAGGTAATGGGTATAGGCGCCTACACCATCATGCCGTCTACACGCATGTATGGTCGGCCTGGCCAAAGTTGTATCCCATGCTTGGTTTCGACCAAGTCAAGAGTGATGCTGCGCACCTCTTCAAAACCTAATTTTATTAACGGTCGCAGATGAGTGTCTCAAAGATCATCTCATCCGTCCAACTTCACCAGCTTGGTTATACAACCCTGGTCAGGAGTTAGTTGGTCAGTGAGGCGTCATTACCCATCACTTTACCACACCATGATGCGATACTGCATAAAATACACACGATACTTCACAAGTATCAACTTCCGAATAACGCAGTTATTCAAATTAGCATTACATGCTACCTATCGTGGATCCACGATCCACACGTTCCGGACATCAATCATGTCACAAACCGGGGATACATACTTTGGGGGTATTGGTCTGGCGGTTTACAGCGTGCAGCGTGCAACGTGCAACGCGCCATCACAAGAACGTGTTAGGAAGTCATGGACGGTAAGAGATGAACAGGAGAAGTGGGCAAGACTGGTCGTGTGGCACCGACGCACAACTCCACTACTCCATCACTCCACTTCCTCCACTTCCCACGAGAGACGTGAATAAGGCTCAATGACTTGTATAAATAGGTTCTCCGCCCTATTTCAAAAACAAGAGCAAGTCCATACAAAAAACAGAAACCAAGTGTTAATACAAAACACCGGAACTGATAGCTTGCATCATGTAAGCCGGTTCAGCTTTCTGTTACAAGTCATAAGCAAGCCAATACCTTCTTCGCTTCCCTCCCTAAGATCAACCCCATCTCCTTCACTTTGTAACCGAAACAAGTCTGGAACGGCCATTTCTTGGTTTAGGCCGGACTTGCACAGATTGACTTCCGAATCTACAAGCACTCACCGCGCAGTGCATTTGTTTAGGGTTTAGATTCATTCCTCATCCATACACCCCAAATTACCAAATTCAACAGGAGTAGTTTTCACCCATAAACAACAGGGCAAGTACAGGTCGATCCACAGAGATTTGAGTGTGTAAAGTTGATCTAAAGCTTCACTAAACTGATTTCTAAAGGAGAGTAACACAAATATGGTTTGTTTTGGTGTCGATACGACAAGGAGTTGTTATTGTATTTCTAAGTTGCAAAACAGTTGTAAAAAGGTTAGAGAACACTAGGGTCATTGATTCCACCACCTAATCCTATGCTAAGGCAATACCTATTCAACTTGTGCTCTTGATTCTTTCCCAGGGAAGGATACAAGGGATTATGCATTAGCCACTCTTACTAACTCACCCCCTAGTATTAGATGTCTTCTTACAATACATCTAATCACAAGTCAATTAACTCAATTAGCTAATTCAATTTTCCTATAACATTGAAGCACAACAAGAACAAGGGTTTGAACAAGAATCAACTCAACATAAGATTAAGGGTATCCTCTATACCCTAGCAGAGTGAATTAAAACATTATGCAAATACTAAAAACAAAATTGAAAATAAATTACAAATCAAAAAACCCTAAAAATTGACTGACTCCTTCTCAGATGAGGAACAACTCGGTTTTATACTTCTCCCTCTTCTCTAACACTCAAAATCAACAATAAATGCATAAGCAATCCTGTTCTCTCTTCCAATTCGGCTATGGAAGCCATTAATGCTTTGTTGGAGAAACCCTAGCTCCAATTATCTCAAACCTAGCTTCTAGGGTATGGGAGAAGCTATGTAAGAGGTAGCTTGAGCTAGAGTGGCGGAGAAGGTGGTTGTGGTGGCTGCGCTGCTGGTGTCAGGGGATGGAGATGGTGGTGGTGATGTTGGCTCTGCCATGGTCGGGGGAAGAAGGGGATGGGTTTCTCTGGTTTTGTCGGGGTGTTGATGGTGGATTTTCGTTTAAGGTTAAATTTGTAAGTAACCAAAATCATGCGGCGACATCTTGTAAAAGATAAAGCCGTTTATAAGTGACGGATACTCCTCACTTAATTCACCAAGAATGGAGCATGTAGCAACAATCCCATTGCAGTGAATACATGAAATTCCTCCAGGTTGGAGCATGTAGCAACAATCCCTTCCTATGAATTTCATATCGGCCTTGTATTTCCAGTACTCATTATCGGTGTGGCATGACGACGAGTGTTACTCTTACGAGTAACACGAACCTCCAAGCACTATAATGATCATTATCGATGTGGCATGACGGTGAGTGTTACTCTTACGGAGTAACACGAACCTCAAGCACTATAATGAAACCATGTACGAAATACCGTATGGCCGATTCTCGGTGTGTTATACTAGCCCGAGCCCTCTCGGTGTGTTATATTAGCCCGATTGAGCCCTCTCGGTGTTTATACTAGCCCGATTGAGCATCCGGCCACGACCATATCCAGTCCCGATATGATCGATCGCATCATCCAACTCCACAAGCATGATTGGATGACCCCAGGATCAATTCCATCACCCCCAGCGGTATGGAATACACACGGCCGACCACGCATGGTCGACTATTGGCCTTTGCTTGCCAAGAAACCGTCCATACCAAGCATTATGGACGGAAAACCCTAAATTAGGGTTTGCGGCATATTACATGTGCCGCAAAAACAGTCACAACCATCCATCTTCGCAGGTATAGATGGAGGGTGTAGATGTAGACTCAAAGGGCCCGGAGCATGTCGACACAATCACCATGTGACCGCCTACACACTTGACCAATCGGTCAAAACCAACCATGGATGGTTACAACACATTCGTCACGCTGAAAGAGCATGGTCGCACGGCTTTGAAAGCCAAAATTAGGGTTCAAGCCATCACGCGCGTCCATCTTCTCCGGCACGAATAGAGGGTCACAGATCAAATCGAGCAGGTCCGGTCATACCAGCATGACTACCGTGGGCCCATCTACCCCCTCATGCAATCGGCCAAGGCATATCATGCCCGGCCAATCCAAAACGCCCGCTCAAACATGCGTGGTTACACTTCCCAAATTGCAAATCGATCTCGACCACTCAACTTCACCGGACGAATTGGGTGGCTTAGATCACGTTTTCATGGGACGGTGAGACATGGGCGTGAACATCAGCCTACCATCTTCACGCCAAACCAACCGGCCAAGACCGACCAAGTCAGGTCATCTTGGAAAACACGCCGGAAAAGGGTATGGTGCGCGACTCCTTGCGGCATCAAACTCCTATCACAAATCGATCTCAACCACTCAACTTTACCGGTCAAATTGAGTGGCTTAGATCGCGCCTTCTTGGGAAAGTGAAGTATGGACGTGCACACCGGCGTGTTGTCTACACACATGCCCGGTCGGTCCTCTTCAAAACCCTTCCCATGCTTGGTTTCGACCAAGCTGAAGAGTGATGCTTGCACACCTCTTTTAAAACCTAATTTCATCAACGGTCGCAGATGAGTGTCTCAAAACATCATCTCATCCGTCCAACTTCACCGACTTGGTTATACAACCTGGTCATGAGTTATTTGGTTAGTGAGGAGTCATTACCCATCACTTTACCACACCGTAATCTTGCATGCATAAAATACACACGATACTTCACAAGTATCGACTTCCTCAATAACGAGTTATTCAATCCAGCATTACATGCTACCTTTCATGGACCCACGATCCACATTCCAGGACATCAATCATGTCACAAAATCGGGGATACATACTAGGGTATTGGTCTGGCGGTTTTACGGCGTGCGGCGTGCAACGCGCCATCACAAGAACGTGTTAGGAAGTCATGGACGGTTAGAGATGAACAGGAAAAGTGGGCAAGACTGGTCGTGTGTTCCGATACACAACTCCACTACTCCATCATTCCACTACCTCCACTTCCCACGAGAAACGTGAATGAGGCTCAATGACTTGTATAAATAGGTTCTCCGTCCTATTTCGAACAAGAGGAATAACGGAGAACAACACAAGTTCGGAACAACAAACCAAGTGTTAATACAAAAAACCGTATTCAAACACTCGAGCACTGCTTGCATCAACCGTAAGCTTGCTCATCCTTACGTTACAAGTCATAAGCAAGCCAATACCTTCACAATCTCAACACCTTCTTCGCTTCCCTCCCTAAGATCAACCCCATCTCCTTCACTTTGTGGCCAAAAACAAGTCTCTGGAACGGCCATTTCTTGGTTTAGGCCGGACTTGCACGTTGATCTCTCGAATCTACAAGCACTCACCGCGCGATTGCATTTGTTGAAGGTTTAGATTCATTCCTCATCCACACCCCAAATTACCAAATTCTGCGAGAGTAGTTTTCACCCATCAACAATTGGCGACCACGGTGGGAGATTAATCTCTTGGTCGTAAAATCAATTTCTTTGAAATCCGATTCAATTTCATCAATTTCAAAAAGGGTAGATCTTAGAACCAATTCAATCGGCAATTCATTCCAAGATGGTGGAACCCGAGGTCCGGATCGGCAATCAACTACGATGGAGCCGGCATGGATGACACTTCCGGTGTTGATGTACCGTCGGTGGAGCTACGACGGTCAATACATCTCGTGGAGTGTCACTTCTATCACCAACACTAGTGGAGCAGGATACATCCCAGTGGGTGTAACACCTCCCATCACGAGCCGGACGGCGCAAATCCACGGCATCTCTTCGAGCGTAACGCCTCCGGTGGTTACCCGAGCAACAACTTTCACTCCTCCATCGGGACGAGGAGCCGGAGACACAAGAGGAAGACCGCCGTCTAGTACCATTGCGAGACTTGATGGAGAAACGGGAAATTCTTGCTAAAACTCAAACAGACATGGCCGCAACTCGGAAAGAGGTACTCACTTTCCTTAAAACTTTGGTGAACGATTGCCGCAAGATTCACGGCAACCCTTGGAGTCGGCGAGAGATGCATTCAATACACCGGAGCGGTGTTTCCACTCGGACTCACATGAATGAAGAAACTCGTGTTGCTCCTGAGCGCCAAGGGAGAGAGACCGGTCTTCCAACTTCATTACGCGTGAAGATCTAGAGCGACTTCTCCAAAATCGAGAAAAGGGGACCGAACGGACGTACACCAACATCGGTAGCCGTACCCTCAAGATGTGCAACGGATTCCTCTCTACCAAGAGGTTACACCTCTCCCCAGTTCTCCCTCTACGACAGTGCTTGGTAATGCTCGTGAACACATTTCTCGATTCTTGGAAGCCTTGGGGAACATGAATACAATCATGTTTTACGCCTAAAAGAATTCTCAAAATCACTCACGGGGAGGGCATACACCGGTACAACAACATTGCGCCTAACGGCATATCCAATTGGAGCGAGATGGTCGTGCTTTCTACGGAAGTATTTCTTCGTGTCTGAACAAATCACGTTTTCGGACACAGGAAGAATTCTCCGGCGGAACAATGAACATCCCAACGACTTCGTTAAAAGATTCGGAACCCAAGCCTTTGGACTGTCACACGACCGAATGTTACCGAACGGCAATTGGTGGAATCATGCATCAATGGGATGATACCCATATACCGCGCTCTGTTAGAGAATCTGGCTTTCAAACATTCTCCGAACTCCACGAAGCTGCAAAACGTTCGGCAACAACTGCACCGGCCTTCACTACTAGAAAGAACCCGAGTTGTTCGAAGTGAAGATTTGCGTGAAAGTCGAGGAAGCGGGCGTCTCACAAACAAACAATACAACACCGACCCTTCGCAGTGTGGTAGCGGAGGAGAAAAGAGGAAAGCTTCGATAACGGAACAACAAACCAAGCGAACATCCTCGGCACACAAGACTTCGTCTCGAAAAGGACAGACAAAACTCCCACACAAAACGCCAAAGACACGGGTTTTCCTTTTCCCATGAATGAAGTGATAGAGCTCTTGGAAGCGTGGATCCAAGATGATGCCGTAAAAACTACCCCCTATCGGGCGTCCTCCGACCAGGAAGAAATAGCGGATCCCGGATACTGTTGCTACCACGGGTTCGTCCATCATCCAACCAAAGATTGCAACGAGTTGAAACAAATATTCGGGGAAAAGGTAGAGACGGGGGAACTCCGGCTTGGAAACGAAGGTGTTCATGAGATCCTCTACCTATCGGGAACCGCATGATTTACAGGGACTGCGTTCGCAAGACCGTGCAATCTATGATGGAGCACATGTGTGAAATCTTATATTTCTCCAAAGGACGTCAAGACATGTTCACGGCCCTCAACCACGTTGTGTCGGGGAGCGTTTGCATCCGATGCAACCGGAACCCCGGTCTTTCTGAAAGACAGAGCAACGAAGCTGGGACTCTAACCGTCACTCGTTTGAGAAACGTTGAGTTTGATAACGCGTTGATCGATACGGCTTGAGAATTTAACATCATTACTTGTCAAGACCTTGAGAGCGGCAAAGATCTCAAAGCAAGAAGCTATTCGTCATCCAAGCGTGGTCGAGGATTCGGGAGGAGAACTCGAGAGATTCATATGGATACATCGACCTTGAAGTCAAATTGGGAGATGCCTCAACACGAGCAAAGTTCTATGTAGTCAAAGATCATCCCAACTACGACATGATCCTAGGGCACTCTTGGACGCATGACAACAAAGCCATCTTGGAAGTCTGTCCTCTCTAGGTTTCGATACGAAAGAGTCTCCAACACGCCCATTGGACTACTGATGACTGTCTCTTGCCTTTTGACAACTTGCCAATATGACACAACTTCCCCGAGAGCACTGTCGGCATACATTAAAGGTTCCGATCTCAAGTAAGTCTCATCACGCAACTCTCTTTGCAAACTACCGCTCCTCATTCGACAAGTCACTGGGACTGACTCCAATCAACAAACCAACCCGGCTAAGAGATGTGAATGGGAGGCCGCCCCTTTCAAGCGTTTTATCAAGAGCGTGGAAGGCATTTTGGTCAAAGACGACAAAGCTAAAGTCCAAGTATCTGCACGGCTAAACCCATTTGGAATTGGAGACTTAGTGACGAAGATGACTACGTTCAATGTTGGAAGCATGACGGTGAAGATGACCACTCCACCCGACTCACCCAGAAAGAGAGGATGAACCGTACACAGTAGCGAGATGTCATCCTGGTGGCTACTGCAAGCTCATCAACGCCGATAACACTGGAGGGCATAACAATTCACTCACGATGGCTCAAACCTTACCGAACTTAAGATACTTGTGCTCTACTTTCCAGCATCCTCCACACCTTAAAAACAGTCTGTGCTATATTTTTCCAGCATGTTTCCTTTTACAGTTTCATGTCATATTTGTAATTTCTCCAGAAAATGATTGCAATACTTGCATTCATAATTAGGGTTTCAATTTTCAATTTTCAATTAAAGCATCATTTTTCATCTGAGAACCTCTCCACTCCTAAAGACACAAAGTCCTGAGTCAGCCTAAATCAACTGGAGCAAGAAAGGAAACCCTAAGCAAACATTTCTCGGGAAGAAGGGAATAGAACGTGTGCGCAAGAAGTGATTTGAGCCATCTGCCCCAGCAAAGCCAGGAAGATCTTGCATCAAGAGTACAGGTCTGTGGGTATTCCGTTATAATATTATTTCTTTTACCATTAAGAATTACGTGTGAAGACACACTCTAGCACCTAAAGAGTTTCAATTCCAGTTTCGACAAAAGGATTATAAAAAAAAAAAAAAGACTTTTGTTCAAACAATGAAAACGAAAGAAAAAACTTGAACTCAGCTGCCCCTTGAGTACAAGGAGATATTCAAATGTACGAACATGCTTGGAAAAGAAAGAAAGAAGGAAAATTCTAATCGCCAAGAGAGTCGGCCTCGCACTGCATCACCTGTCGGTTCTGCTCCATCACCCGTTGATGCGCCTCCTTGAATCTCCTTCAGTTTCTGCGTCAGGCATCTCCGCGCATCACGCTCCATCCTAACATCATCAGCAGGAGCATCAAAAGGCACATCAACATCAGGAGCCGCGCAGGTTGCTTTCAAATGTTCAGGTTCGTCTGTATCGGAATCAAGGATTATCACGCCGTCCTGAACCGGGTAATCACACTTGCCTTCATTCGGAAGTCGTTCATGCTCAACTCTCCGCCTCTTCAACCGCGCTGCAAATCTCTCTGCCCTTGCGCTTACTAGTGTCTGCAGCGTTTCCTCGCGCCTCCGCCGCTCCTCCATGTCAATTGCAGCTGAAAGTGCACAGATACGTCCTCTGGCAATACGAAGGTGTGGGATAGACATCCCCTGGATAGCACGGCCGACTTCGCGAAGAGGAAGATCGATCTTAGCCATTACTTATCCGTGCGCATGGTTTTCAGGCTTGTCAACTTCAAAACTTCTTTCTGGGGAAGCAACAGAATGAGCGTCTACCGCTTCCATGATAATCTGCAGAGAAGAGGAGGTTATGAGCACAAAAAAAAAAAAAAAAAGAGGATCATCAAATCTATCGATCAGTTAATCAGAAAATCAGAGCAGTACCTGAGATATGGAATAAACGGTCACGTGAGATGATTCTTTATAATCTCACAAGTCGACAGAATCCCAGAAGGAAAAGAAGTCTGTACTTACCACCTATGAATGCTGCTAATTCGGGATAACAATCGACGAGGCTTATCAGATATACACGAGGAAAGCCGTATGTGATGAAAGAAGTACACACCAAGGAGCGGCCGATCTCATACATGTACAAGAGAAACCAAAGCGGCTCACCGGATCAAGTCCTGCTTCCTTCGCATCCTTAATCAAGACCGACCGAGTTCCGAAACGCGACAATGTGAAACTATCCGGTAAATATGTATTCACTCTAGCTCGGTCATTTCGTATGTCACCATCTCATGCCTACCACACAATAGTGTAACCATTATGTGCTAGGCGGGGGACTTAATGTTGATGGTGGATTTTCGTTTAAGGTTAAATTTGTAAGTAACCGGAAAAATCATGCGCGACATCTTGTAAAAGATAAAGCCGTTTATAAGTGACGGATACTCCTCACTTAATTCACCAAGAATGGAGCATGTAGCAACAATCCCATTACGTGAATACATGAAATTCCTCGAGGTTGGAGCATGTAGCAACAATCCCTTCTGTGAATTTCATATCGGCCTTGTATTTCCGGTACTCATTATCGGTGTGGCATGACGACTGGTGTTACTCTTACGGAGTAACACGAACCTCAAGCACTATAATGATCATTATCGATGTGGCATGACGGTAGGAGTGTTACTCTTATGGAGTAACACGAACCTCCAAGCACTATAATGAAACCATGTACGAAATACCGTGCGGCGATTCTCGGTGTGTTATACTAGCCGAGCCCTCTCGGTGTGTTATACTAGCCCGATTGAGCCCCTCTCGGTGTGTTATACTAGCCCGATTGAGCATCCGGCCTTGACCATATCGATCCGGATATGATCTGATCGCGATCATCCAACTCCACAAGCATGATTGGATGACCCCGGATCAATTCCATCACCCCCAAGCGGTATGGAATACACACGGCCCGACCATCATGGTCGACTATTGGCCTTTGCTTGCCAAGAAACCGTCCATACCAAGAATTATGGACGGAAAACCTAAATTAGGGTTTGCGGCATATTACATGTCTTGCCGCAAAACGGTCTCAACCATCCATCTTCGCAGGTATAGATGGAGGGTGTAGATGTAGACTCAAAGGGCCGGAGCATGTCGACACAATCACCATGTGACCGCCTACACACTTGACCAATCGGTCAAAACCAACCATGGTTGGTTACCACACATTCGTCACTTTGAAAAGAGCATGGTCGCACGGCTTTGAAAGCCAAAATTAGGGTTCAAGCCATCACGCGCGTCCATCTTCTCCGGCACGAATAGAGGGTCCACGAGATCAAATCGAGCAGGTCCGGTCATACCAGCATGACTACCGTGGGCCCATCTACCCCCTCATGTAATCGGCCAAGGCATATCATGCCCGGCCAATCCAAAACGCCCGCTCAAACATGCGTGGTTACACTTCCCAAATTGCAAATCGATCTCGACCACTCAACTTCACCGGACGATTTGGGTGGCTTAGATCACGTTTTCATGGGACGGTGAGACATGGGCGTGAACATCAGCCTACCATCTTCACGCCAAACCAACCGGCCAAGACCGACCAAGTCAGGTCATCTTGGAAAACACGCCGGAAAAGGGTATGGTGCGCGACTCCTTGCGGCATCAAACTCCTATCACAAATCGATCTCAACCACTCAACTTTGCCGGTCAAATTGAGTGGCTTAGATCGCGCCTTCTTGGGAAAGTGAAGTATGGACGTGCACACCGGCGTGTTTTCCACACACATGCCGTCGGTCCTCTTCAAAACCCTTCCCATGCTTGGTTTCGACCAAGGCGAAGAGTGATGCTTGCACACCTCTTTTAAAACCTAATTTCATCAACGGTCGCAGATGAGTGTCTCAAACATCATCTCATCCGTCCGACTTCACCAGACTTGGTTATACAACCACAGTCGGGAGTTATTTGGTTAGTGAGGAGTCATTACCCATCACTTTACCACACCGTAATGCGTACACATAAAATACACACGATACTTCACAAGTATCGACTTCCTCAATAACGCGAGTTATTCAATCCAGACATTACATGCTACCTTTCGTGGACCCACGATCCACATTCCAGACATCAATCATGTCACAAGCTGGGGGATACATGCGGGGTATTGGTGCGGCGGTTTACGGCGTGCGGCGTGCAACGCGCCATCACAAGAACGTGTTAGGAAGTCATGGACGGTTAGAGATGAACGGGAAAAGTGGGCAAGGCTGGTCGTGTGTTGCGATACACAACTCCACTACTCCATCATTCCACTACCTCCACTTCCCACGAAACGTGAATGAGGCTCAATGACTTGTATAAATAGGTTCTCCACCCTATTTCCAACAAGAGGGAATAACGGAGAACAACACAAGTTCGGGCGACGAAACCAAGTGTTAATACAAAAACCGTATTCAAACACTCCAGAGCACCTTGCATCAACCGTAAGCTTGCTCATCCTTCATTTACAAGTCATAAGCAAGCCAACACCTTCACAATCTCAACACCTTCTTCGCTTCCCTCCCTAAGATCAACCCCATCTCCTTCACTTTGTGGCCCGAAACAAATCTGGAACGGCCATTTCTTGGTTTAGGCCGGACTTGCACAGATTGATCTCTCGAATCTACAAGCACTCACCGCGCAGTGCATTTGTTGAAGGTTTAGATTCATTCCTCATCCACACCCCAAATTACCAAATTCTGCAGGAGTAGTTTTCACCCATCAACACGGGGGAGGAGAGAAAAGAAAAATGAGAGGAGTGTTTGGTTTGGGTGAAGGTATAGGTGGCTTCGGTGTGAAGCGGGAGCAGCGAGAGTCGATGAGCGGGCCAATGCGAGCGTTGGATACGGAGGAAACCGATGCGTGGGCTGATGCGACCGTTGGATGCGGAAGGTCGAGATCTCACGGCTCGAATCTGGCGAGGCTTGGATCGAGGTTATGGGCGGGTCTTGGATTGCTCAAGCCCATGTCTTTGTAAATGGGTTGCTACTTGTTGGGTTGCAACTGATGCGCACGCGGGTTGTGGCTTTCTGCTCCATAGACGATTGTCTCCAATTTTCTGCTCTTTTGGCTCCTTAATTTCTCCGAACTTTATTTACTACCTAAAAACACAAAATTAATTAGTACAAGTATTTATTCTTAAAAACATAGAAAATACAGAATTTGGGATAATATCTGATTTCTAAGCACAAAAGATGAGTTAAATCCAATAAAAAGATGTAGAAATATGCAATATTTGGCACTCATCACCAACCGGGACACCAACGCCAAATTGATAATCTCCCAAATAAGAAGTCATGGCCTTGCCGACGGAGAAGGCCGCTATCTTAGAAACCAACCTGCGCCAAATATTACCAATAACAATGGGCCTAAGACCACCGACCGGCTTCAATAATGGAGTTAGGGGTGCACTAGCTATGAACTCACCTAACTCCTTGGGACAATTTCCTGCCAGCAATAAATTGACAACCCACGTAATTGAAGACACTAGGTCATCTGCCACTGCTAATGCCACCGCTTAAGGCGTCCAGCAAATGTTGCGCACGCAAACCATCTCGCCCACAAGAAGTTCCCTTAGGGAAACTCTTGATGGCACCGAGAACAACTTTGGAATCAACAAAAATTGAGTCGACGCAAACAGAATCAGGTGGGATAAATGGGGGTGGAGCATCCGGATGCTTCATTTGTAATTCAACCAAAGTAGAATCGTTGTGAGGGGCAACGCCGCTGAAAGAAAACACACCTATAGCTGCTGAAAAATGCCCACAGCTCATCTTCTTCCTACACATTGTCAAGTTGGCAGCCTCTTATTTCATATTCACAAACTGTTTACGTGGTACTTGAGCTGGCTGTTGGACTAATCTACTAATCAAAATTGAAAAACAAGTACTATCCTTCCAGTCCAAGAGAGCTTGGTTAATTGCCTGAATTTGAAGCTTCCTACGGATACCTGATTTCTCCTCGGCAGAACACTTGGGGTACATAAACCTGCAAGGTGCCAATGGGGAGAAGGAGAAGCCTAATCCAGGCTGAAATATCAGCTGGACTAGACAGAACTCTGTCAAGGCAAAATTTCAGAGTTCTCGAAAATGCTAACCTGCATTAGTGAGGAATGCATGATACCGTAGAGAACCGGCCCTGAAAAGCCATATTCAACAGCTCCAAAGAAAGAATTGTCCCCTCTGTAACATTCTCGACGACAACATCCGGTGCATCAGCTGGTAATGAAATAGCAGTTGGTTTCGGCAAACCATGAATAAGATCCATATCAGTGCCATTTGCAGGTCCGATGATGATATCTCCATGGATAGCACCCCTCTTACCCTTGCAGGGCAACCTCCAAGCATTAAACTACATGCATTTGCCACACAACCACATACGAAGAAGACCAAGAACATTCTCCCAGGCCTTGTACACCCCAAAATCCGTGGAAATTAAATCTCTACAGGCTGCCCTGTTATCATCACTGAAGAGATTTTTATCCTGCAAATGATTGAGAAACGATCCTTTCACATATCCCCTACCGTTTACCCCATCACAACAACTATCATAACCCTTAAAGGGGAAATGACAGTACCTTACAATAACAACATCCACCATTCCATGGGATGAAGATGATGTAACAGCAGGCTGAAGGGAGACATCAGAAGGAATCTTCTGAAACCGGGTGGAAGAAGCTCTGGTGTGTCCAGGCATGGAAACCCTAAAGCAGGGAAAACCCTAAAAAAAAGAGAAGGAAAACGGGAAAAATACTGAAAACAAACAAAAAGGGCTCGAAGAAAAGGAAAAAGAAAACGAAAATCAAAAGGGGGTAAATCAAAAAAATCATGAACAACACAAAAGGATCCGGTGAAAAACTGCGGTTTTCAATCGCGGAAGAATCGCCAAAGCAACCATTTAATACTAAAATGATTTTAATCAAAATTTCATTGGTATTTAGATTTTGAGTCGACTATGTGCACTGTGGTGCACATTCCTCCCCCTCTTCATTCCCTAGGATTTAACGGGGAGGTTTTCACCGTTTATATTTTTCTTATTTGTTTTTCTTTTAATGATTTCATTTGGAGTAAAAAATACAAGTTCCAAAGCCATATTTGTTTTTTTCTTT